>JADRCD010230090.1:0-24532 GCA_019843815.1 Montemys delectorum
TGGGGCTGTCTGCCTTCATGGACAATGTTCAGTCTCTTCAGATGGCATCTCTTGTGTTTGAAGAAGGTTAGAGAGTCTTTTGGCTTCCTGTACACTGAGATAATCAACTGATAAAGGGTTTAACTTGGCTCTTGATTTCAGAAGTTTCAGGCCACGATCAGCTGCTCTCATTGCAAAACAGGTCATCATGGCAAGGACTGGCACCTTTGCCAGGAAATGAAAGAGGGGAAGAGGCCAGGGTCCCTCAGTCCCCTTCAAGGACTCGCCCCCGGTGCCGTTCAGATCTGCCAGTGTCTCTTAGTTTCTACTACCTCCTAATTGTGCTGCCAAGCTGGAACCAAGTCTTTAAAATAGGAGCTTCTGGCTGAATGTTCAGTATCCAAACTAAATTAGAGAATGTAATAAAAGTCCCAAGGCCTGTCATCCCAAGGGTGGGCACCAGCCCCTGAGCAGAAGGCATCTCAGGAAGGCAGGGGTTGACATCCATATTGTTTAAATATTTAACATGAGGTAAGTATAAATGCACACAAATGTAACACAGAAAAAGCAGAGCTAGGATCATTTCTATGAGGTTGGGCTGAGAACCACAACCTGTGAGCAGTGCTGGGCCTGTGCTGTTGTTCTAAGTGACATAGCGATCTTCTGAAGGCACCATCAGGAAGCCTCATCAGGGTGTTGTTAAATATGGGGAGTCACAACCTGTGTGCCCCAAATCAGATGTATCTGCCCAACCTCAATAAGCCCATTAAAAACTGGGAAGCTGCAAATAGAGATTTATTTAATGTGGTTACATTAGAAAGAGGACAGAGATCCAGGGCAGGAACCTTCTCTAGTCCATCTTCCAGGTCCAGAAGTGAGATCAAAGCTTAAACAGAGGCCAAGGATGCACACATCTAAGCAGGCTGGACAAGGTGTAGTTCCCCCACCCCCACCCACCCCCACACCATTGAATGATCATTGAGTCTCATCCTGCAAGGTGCTCTGACAAACTGTTAGAGCTGTGAGAAATCTCTTTCTGGCAGAAAGTTCCCCTCTAGCTGGGACCCTTTCCTTCTCCCAGCGTGAGATTCCGTTGGAAATCCCCATTTTAGGGGAGCCCATTGTTTCAATAGATAGACTGAGTGACACAAAATATCTATCTAGAATAGCTTCGTTCCTGCCAGGCCTGTTACAGGGACACTGCAATAGGGATCCCCACCGTCATGAGGGAGATGCCAGGTCCATCCTGAAGGCAGCAAGGTAGAATCAGCAGGTGGGAAATGACACAGAGACTTCAGGAATAAGGGGGACTGTGGTCACAGTAACCTAGGATAAGTGCTGAAGCCAGGCCAGGCCATCACTTGAGGGTGGAGGATGAGGGACCCAGGAAAACATCGTTGGGTGAGCAGACACTGAGGGTAAACTGGCTTCATTTCATCTTGCTAAAACCGCATTTTTACAAGTGCCCAGATGGGGTCTTGGAGACAGTTCAGAATCCCAACTAAAGCTTGGCCAAACAGAGACTCTCAGTCAGGGTACAGGCAGCTTATGGTTGGCCGACTTCTGAAGCTGGCCACGTCCCTGGATGGATGAGAAGGCAGCTGGGTCGGGGTAGGGCAGATGCTGTGTGATTGTGGTCATACAGTGAATAGGCCAAGGACTCCAGCCATGCCACTTCTTGGATGCAAGCTGGGGAGTAGGAGAGGCTTCCTGGGGACCAGGCCAACAGTACCTGTCCTTCTAGCTGCACGGAGCAGTAAGGGGGCTGCTGAGACCGGCTACTACTGTTATCTTTTACTACTAGGAGCAAACATCTGGGATTTAATTGTGTATGTGTGTGTATCTGGGCATATATGTCTATCTATGCCTAAAAGCATACATGTATGTGTGAAAGCATATAGCCCTGATGGAATCTATATATGTATGTCTATGCCTACATATATGTGTGTATGGCTAGTTATATATGCATAAATACATATATATGTGAGTTGGCATACATATATGTATAATAGCGATGAATGAATGCATATGTATCTGTGCATGCTTGTATAAGTGTGTGAATGCGTACGTATCTGTAAACAAGTGTGTGTAGGGTGTATGTGAATCTGTGCTATGGGTTTGGGGGGCACTAGGAACTTTGGTGCTGGACAGGGAGCTCTGAGAGGAAGTTTCCTCTCAGGCAGGACAGTGAGCAGAGAGGCTGAGAGGAGAGAAGGGACTGGACCTTACTTCTGGAAAAGCTGGGCGGAAGGTCCTGCAAGGCCTAGGACAGGCTGCTGACTTCAGCAGCAGAGATGAGGCAGAGCCAGTGAGGGCAAAGGCAACCAAGGGTCAGGTCACGGGCAGAGAGAGAGGTGCCAGTTAAACAGTGACTGAGCAGCCTTTGCTCTTCCTCTGTGCTCTGCCGGCCAGCATGTGGCTTAATGATTGATATTTAACTCTTCCACACTGAGCAGTTCCCATTAATAAATATGGAAGGGGTGAAGGATGAGCCGTTTAACAGGAGACTGCAGATTTGCAGCTGCAGGCCAGGAGCGGACAGAAGGGTTAGCGGGTTCAAGCATAAGCAGGGGAGTCTCTGTCAGGTCCCAGAGTGTCACCCTTAAATGTCTGGTGATTATGAAGTAAGTTTATAATGGCAACTCCTGGCCGGGCCCCACCTTCACTAAGAGATCAAGGATGATGTCAGTCACTGGGTTCAAGGCTTGGTGACATGTACCTGTTGATTTGATACGGTAAGAAGGGCATTGCCTCAGACCTGCTGAAAGTGCATGATGTTAATCTGTGGAAGAGTCAGGAGACTCAGCACAGAGGGACGGCTTGCAGAGAAGAAAGACTGAGGCCATGGCCAACTGGGGACCAGAGGGACCCGCCAACAGAGCCTGAGCGGGAACCTAGCCTGATCTCGGGCAGAGTGGGGCCCTGGCAGCCACGTGGTCAGAACAAATCTCTACCACTATTTCATAGGCTGTGGTAGCAGAAGCTGTCAGCTTATAGACTGTCCCCCCACCCCCCAGGTATTGAGGCTGCTGTGAGGGGACCTGGATGGCACCTGCAGACTATCTGGCGGTCTAAGTGGTCTTTCACTGAGGCAAGATCCCATGATCACTCCTCTGACCTTCCAGGGGGCACGGAAGGGGAAGAGTGAGCCTGACCAGAGTCACCTGGAAAGCCAGGATGGAGGGACAGCAGGGGACAGGATGACTCAACCATGTAGACACACCCAAGTCTTTCCTTCTGCTCCCAGATCTGGGGAAGCACTGATAGCTGAGATGAATTCCCAGATCCCACCTGCCACCAAGCCTATCCTGTTGGCTAGGCTTATGTCACTTGACCCAAGCTAGAGTCGGTGAAAATCACTGAAAGGAGGAAAAACTCAGTTGAGACAATGCCTCCATAAGATCCAACTGTAGAACATTATTCTTTTTCTTTCTTTCTTTTTTTTTTTTTTTTGGTTTTTCGAGACAGGGTTTCTCTGTGTAGCCCTCTCTGTCCTGGAACTCACTCTGTAGACCAGGCTGGCCTCGAACTCAGAAATCCACCTGCCTCTGCCTTCCAAGTGCTGGGATTAAAGGTGTGTGCCATCTTTTTCTTTTTTTTAACATAATATTTTTATTGATTCTTTGGGAATTTCACATCATATACCTCGATCGCAATCACCTCCCAGTCCTTCCATGTCCATCCTATCCCAAGCCATAAAGAAAAAGAGCCACAAAGGTCTAATTTACATTGTGTAACATTGTATATAAACTCCGTAGAGCATGGTCAACCTCTCAGTGGCTTCTCCCTTAAAGAAAACTGAGTCCTCCCCCTCCAAATCCCCACCAGAAGCCACACTGTAAAAAGCAAGGGAGCTTTTGCAGTGACATCAATGACAGAAAATGCACAGTTGAAAAAGAGGGACCCCGAAAGCTTCTATGACAACCTCTGTTCCCTCCTAACCACACCACCCCCAAAAGTGACAGCCTAGACAATAAGTCACTGAAGAGAACTCTTAAAAAGTGGATGAAGGACAGGGAAATACAGGGCATTTCCTTAGTGACTGATGGAGGAGGGCCCAGCCCACTGTGAGTGGTGCCATCCCTGGGCTGGTGGTCCTGGGTTCTATAAGAAAGCTGGCTAAGCAGGCCATGGGGAGCAAGCCATAAGCAGCACCCCTCCATGGTCTCTGCATCAGCTTCTGCTTCCAGGTTCCTGCCCTGTTAGAGTTCCTGTCCTGACTTCCTTTGATGATGAACAGGGATGTGGATGGTTTGCCGCAGCAGTAGCCTCGGACACCTCCTGCCTGAGATTCTCCTGGCCATACCAAGCCTGTTCCTCTTTTTTCCCCAGCTCAACAAGAGGTCCTAAACCCCCAGGCTGTTTTGGTATTTCCTCCAGTGTTCCTGCTGACTCTGCCTCCAAAATCTATCCTACACAGAAAGAAGACATCTGAGCCCCTAAATCTCAAGACTGAGGCAGGAGAAAGGAGCCAAACATCCGGGTGGAATTAAAGACTAGGGGGTAGGGGGACAGCAGGCCCAGGGGAGCAGGGGACATAAATGCTTCTGTATGTGGTAGTTAGGGTACAGAACAGCAGTTCTCAACCTGTGGGATCTGACCCCTTTGCCACACTCTGTCTCTAAAAGTATTTATATGACGATTCATAAGAGTAGCAAAATTATAGTTATGGAGTAGCAATGAAAATAATTTTATGGTTGGGGGTCACTACAACATGAGGATCTGTTTCGAAAGGTCACAGCATTAGGAAGGCTGAGAAGTACTGGTATTGAGGGAATGAATCAGGACTTTCTTCTTTTGTGAGACCGAGCTATGCCCACAGCAGCGGCTAGGGTGTTGACTAGCATCTCAGAGCCAGGAGCTGTGGGTCCCTTAAGAGCAGTTCCCAGGCTCAGATTGATTGTGGTGATTGAGTCTCAAGTGGGGGAGACAGAGGCTCCAGAGCAAGCTGGAGTTTGTGTTGGCTCCAGACCAAACAGTGCCTCTTTCTGTAGCCCCAGTAAAGCTCATACAAGGGGCTATAGAGGAAACAGATTGGGGGGGGGGGGGTTAAGGAAAGAAGAAAGCAACACACAAGTAGCTGGCAAGAATACCCCTGTCCCACCACAGCAGAATCCCTGAGGGATGACAGGAGCTGAGCCCTAGCCCCAGGAAGGGCGGGGCCTCTTCAAAGCATTCTCTCTTTGACACTTTGGTAGCCCAGGACTCAGGCCCTCCTGCACGCCAGTCTGAGCTCAAAGGCTCTCTGTCTCCCCTCAGGCATGGGGTTGAGAGCCAGGCTCAAGATAATGAAGTAAGTGAGCTGGGGGCACCCATTTGGAGCCTCTCTTTCTCTGGGAAAAGGCAAAAGGGCCCATACAGGGAGGCAGACTTATCAAGTTCACACAGACTGCAAGTGACTCAGCCTGTCCAGGCTGGGAAACCAGGTTCTTTCCACAGCTCCTGATACTACCCCTAAGTCTTCCCATGGCTTCCATGGCCACAGTGGAAACCCTGGCCCCAACTAAAGGAAGGGGACTAAGAGTTTTGGTGACATATCAGAGGTGTCATACAAGAGGCCAGAAGGAAAAGCGTGATAAAGAACATTTTACCCCATTTACCTGACAAAGGAGAATGTGGACATTGAAACATCTCGAGGCAAAATAATTTCCTAAAGAACTATCAAGTACCCAAGAAACTTAAAAAGTAAATACTGTAGAATCCAAGAAACCTCACATCTCAGCAAAACAAATAGAGCAGAATATGAAAATAATCCACTGTGACAAAATTAAAGACCACTAAAGAATGCGGCATGAATCATTACAAAACTGGTCAATGCAACACACTAGATTATTAGGCACAGTGAGAAACAGACAATTGTGTTTATGAAACAAAGACAATTCTTATCAAAACCAGTCATGTTCCGGCTGCATATAAGGAGTCCCCGTGGGCCCAAGTGTTGCAGCCTGGATCTCCAGCTGTGGATGCTATTTTGGGAGGTGGTAGAAATACTAGGAGTCAGGGCCTAAAAGCAGGAAGTAGGTCACTGGGGGCATGCCCTTGGGTTATATCCTGCCCTGGCTTCTCTGTTCTCCTTCCCTGACCCCCATGAAGTCAGCTTCCACCCACATCACCCTCCTGCCAAGTCACACCACCTCACATCAGGCCCAGAAAATGCAGCCAAGATGTGATGGGCTCAGTATTCTGATAGTAGAATCCACTGTCTCTTCTCCTTTCATGTTCCCAAGCCAGGTATTTTGTCATGTGATAGAAACCTGCTTAGGACAACTAGGAATCAGTCCTACCTCACAGAAATAAGTTTGTGAGCATGCATTCAAAGTTTTGAACTTGATCATGCAGGGGCTTGAAGCATACTTACCCTCACTGAGCTATGAGAGGAGGGGACATCAGAACAACACGAAGAACAGTATAGACAGCTCTGGACTTAAATCCAGCCCCATCTCGTAGCTGTGGGACAGTCTCCTTTAGTGCTCACCATGTTCCAGCTTCTTTAACCTTGGGTCATGATGGAACTTGGTCTCCAGTGCTGCCAGGAGGATAAAACCATCTTAATGTGTGCAAAGGTTTTGCCTTGTAAAACAGCTCAGTGATTGGTTAGCATTCAAAGGAGTCACATGCCTTCTGGTATAGAAAAAATTTCCTGTCTAATCTATGACTACTTCATAGTATATCAGAGATCCTAACCAATGATGTTGCCTAGAAACTATCAGAGCTATAAATATTAACAGTAAAGGTGAGAATCATTTTTGCAGGGGAGTGCTTTCCTCCTCCTCCTCCTCCTCCTCCTCCTCCTCCTCCTCTTCCTCCTCCTCTCCTTCTCGTTCCTCTTCCTCTTCCTCTTCCCCTTCCCCTTCCTCTTCCTCTTCCTCTTCCTCCTCTTCTTCCAGAGTTAGGGATCAAACCCAGGGCCTTGGGCATATGAAAGCTACTAAAGCTAAGAAATGTTCAGTAGGAGTAGGAGAGATGGCTCAGTGGTTAAGAGAGCTTTCTGTTCTTGCAGAGGACCTGGGTTTGGTTCCCAGTACAACTGTGGCAGTTCACAGCCATCTATAACTTCAGTTCTAGGTCATATGATGCTCTCTTTGGACCTCCACGGCCACTGTACACGCATGGTATACAGAGATAAATGCAGGCAAAACACACATAAAATAAAAATTTAAATTATCCTAAAAGAAGTGTTCAGTAAATTCAAAAGATTCCTTCTAAAATACAAATAAATATAAGACAAAAGGAGAGGGGATGTGTACTGGCTGGTTTTCTGTGTCAAACTGACACAGGCTGGAGTTATCACAGAGAAGGGAGCTTCAGTTGGGGAAGTGCCTCCATGAGATCCAGCTGTGGGGCATTTTCTCAATTAGTGATCAAGGGGGTAGGGCCCCTTGTGGGTGGTACCATCCCTGGGCTGGAAGCCTTGGGTTCTATAAGAGAGCAGGCTGAGCAAGCCAGGGGAAGCAAGCCAGTAAGAAACATCTCTCCATGGCCTCTGCATCAGCTCCTGCTTTCTGACCTGCTTGAGTTCCAGTCCTGACTTCCTTTGTGATAAACAGCCATGTGGAAGTAAGCTAAATAAACCCTTTCCTCTCCAACTTGCTTCTTGGTCATGATGTTTGTGCAGGAATAGAAACCCTGACCAAGACAGGATGTAAATTCTGTTCCCAGTGACAACAAAATGTAGAAATGAATTGAGAAATAACTGTGAAATCAGGCAGGTGAGACAGCTGGTGAATGGGCTTGTCACCAAGCCTTGTGACCTGAGTCTAAACCCCAGAACCCATATGAAAGGAGGGAGCTGACTCCTGAAAGTTATCCTCTGGCTTCCACATGTGACATAACACACACACACACACACACACACACACACACACACACACACACATACATACAAACCAATCAACAAACAAGTGTAAAAAGTCAGTATGAAATCCAGGTTGGTTGTATGGAATGGACTTTTAGAGACTTTACTGGGACAGATCTCAAGTTGAGGTGTATGTACATTTTTAAACACTGGCATCTAGGCAGAGATACAGATGAGATCCCAAGACCCAGGTGTTAGAAAACCCCACCCCTAATCCCACCTTCAGTAACCTAGTGATAGCAGGACACGTCATCATCAGGTGCCACATTTCCACTGCCTCTTTGAGGCCTGTATCTTCCTTATGTACATGCACTGTAACCCCTTATTTAAAAGAAAAAAAAAAAAACCAGTGCCTTCTCTTCCCACCCTCTTTTGCCTCCCACCCCGGCTCAGAAGCAGCCTCTGCATACCCTCCTTTTTCCAAAAAGATCTGTTACCTGGTGTGACTTTATCTGCTGCTTAAATCGTAACACTGGGAGATGAACTGTTCTCAGAAATATCTCCCAGGGAGTCCGTAGTAGAGCTGGGATTCGAACCAACCAGCCTACCTTTACACTCTCAGGCCATCTGGACTCCCTTGGTCCCTTGGTCTGCTGCATCCGTTAGTCTTAAGTGTTTCTGGGCCCCTGCTCCTTGCCTGACTCCAGTCCAGGTCTGTCTGTCCACTGAGGACAGACACGAGTGCTCACGTTCACCTCAGTCCTAGCTGGGTTCAGGCTCTTAGGCGAGCCACCACCCACTCCCTACACTAGGTTCAAGCCAGTTTCCACAAAGGCCATCCAAGGGCAATGTACAAGGCTCGGGCTTCCCTCTCATTCTCTACAGGCAAGCTTCCTGCTCACTGTGAGGTAACCAGTCTTCTGGGGCTGGGGGAAGAGGAAATACTACAGGGAGAGTGAGGGAGAAATGGAAGCAAGGCCACACCCACCCTGGATGCCCAGCACACTCAGGTGTGGCTCCAAGTCTCTTCAGTCCAGTTTCACTTCTATCTCCCCTGTCAACCACACAGGTTTGTGGAGCAAGCACGTGTCCATACACACAGCCTGCATTTCAGCAACAGCCCCTCATCTCCCCTCCAATTACACCAGGCTCTGAAAATGCACATTTGGCTCATATCTGTTCAAAAAAAAAAAAAAATGCTGAGCTGAGCTGAACTCACAGAGAGGCAAAACTCACACAAAATTGACTACAGCTGTAACAGTCCTAATGAGTCCTCTTTGATATGAATATTCATTATGGTTACCTAAGGACCAGTAATGACCCGCATGCTGTCTCCGGCTCTGAAGAGGGTGTAGTATATAACGAGATATGTGGGTATGTTCCCCAAGGATACCTAGTGGGCCAGGAGTCCTAGGAATACCTGCTCTGACCCCTTCCAAAAGTGCCTTCTACCACCCGCCCTTGCCTCCTCCCCTTCCCTAAGGAGTTTTCTGTTCTCAGAGAGAAGTGAGACATACAGAGCTCAGTCTGCAACACTGTGGGGGGAGGGACTGTGTCACTTTAATTAGCAGGGATGGGGCAGAGAGAGACTTGAGGAGGGAGAGAGCTCTTGATGTGGGAACTCTTGCAAACAGTCGATTCCAGCACTTCGATACAGTTACAGTTAGATTCCTAATGAGAGGGGACTGGACCTTCTGTGCCTAGAGGTAAGATGTACTCAGGCAGGACATGCTTCTGAGCATCTCTTCTGGAATGAATAGTCTGAACTGAAAATCAAGACAAATACTCCATCAGACCAAAGAAAAGAGCTGGATTCCTCAGAAATATTACTGCCCTACAAATTGATCTGCACTGGATTTCTCTAAGAGTATTGTAGCTAGTGCCAATCAGATATCATGCTTTCCTGTATGTAACTATGCAAAAATTTATGAATTAGAACAGACTCACTATAATAAGTAGCAGTGTTCTGTAACAAAATGTACACAAACATGGTCTCGCTCTACCTCTGAAAATGCCACATTATACTGTCTTGCGATGACAGCGTGAGAAGAGGCAGGACCTTGAGCCTAGGCAAAATGAGCTAATTGACTCTGTCTGGAGCAGAAAGGCTAAGCAGGACAAGTTTCTGATGCTGAGAGGATTAATCCGATAAACTTGGTGACACTAAATATCAGGACTGGCCAGAGTTCTCTTCGGAAACAAAAATAATAGAATGTACAGATAATTACAGAAGGGGCAAGTGGCTTGGATGGTCCCACTGTGGTCCTCTGCAATCTGGCGAGACTAGTACCTGCCCACAAGAGACTGTGATTATTAGAAAAGAGATACCCATGAAGCAGCCCTGACTGAGGCTGGTGGTCAGGAAGCTCCCTGGGGAGTTGCTGGTGTGGAAAAGTCTGCAGATCTCTGAGTCTTATGTCTACAGGCAATGGCAACATCTAAACATACATGCCTACCTCAAGAAGTGTCAACCCACACTTCCTTTTCAGCTCTCTGTCCCATCAAGGTCCCCATCCTATTGGGTGGTCTAAATTCCGTGACCCACGAATTCTTTGTGAACATCCCACACATCCAACAATATCCTTTACCAACTTTCTAGGTGTCTTTCACGAGAGTTGACATTTAAGGCTGACCGTCACGGTGACTAAAGAGTGGGAAGCAGATACACAATAGGACCAGCAGCTGGAGAGACATCCATGTCCCCAGTGGGAAGAAGTGAAAATCGAGAGAGAGAGAGAGATTTTATCATGCTGCTCAGAACAGCATGCAGCTTGAAACACACAAATTTCATTTCTAAAATGTTCCATTTAATATTTTCAGATTGAAGGTAATTGGAACTGTAGAGTGAAACAGAACAAGTGCTTGCCTGAGTGTGCTTGCGTGCATGTGCACGTGTGTGAGTGCTTTCGTGTGTGTGCGTGTGTAGAGAAGACACAGAAAGTGCAGCAGTAGGCTTTAGAGTAGGTGATCCTGGGTAAGGAGTCAGTGGATCTTCTCTACACTGTTTACACACTTACATTTTTTTCTGTAAATTATTTTGAGTCCCCCCCATTATTTTTGTACGTGCCTTATCCCACTTAACCATGTTAATACCTCATTTTTGTAGACTCCCAGGTTTTCTAGAACTGTTCTAAGAGTCCTTCGCAGCTTTCTGAGGTTTGTGTTTTGTTTGGTTTTCAGTGGCTTCCCTCAGTGTGCATACCTTCCAGCCCCTCCACAGGCCACGGATGAATGTTCATGTTCTCTCTCCTCTGAGCTTGATGTTTTCTGAGGTCCCTTTCCTAGCTCCTCAGATTTGAACAGCGAGAGCTAGCGGTTCCTCCTGCTATCTGTGACCAGAGCTATCAGGTGCCGAGTGCTCTCCTCCTGTTTTCTGGAAGACAGTTATTGAGCCCACCCTATCCTGCCAGCTTCCTGGTGGCCTGGAGAATTCAGTGTCTCAAGCCTCTGTGGTCCTGTGTCCCTGCTCCTGTGGTTCTTCTGTGAAGGATGGGGCTATTCCTGCTGCTCATAGCAATCTGGAAGGCACTCCTTGCCAAAAGACAATCACACACTGGAATGCATAGCCCTTGGGGCTCCTGGGTGTCCCAGAGTGTCACTTACCACTTCTCAGAAGGTTCTTATTGCGTCCCTAAGGTGGTGATGGAGTGTGGATGTGGGTGTCGGGGGAGTAAAAAGGCATGAAATCATGGGCTTCCTTCCCACGCTGAGCTAAGGGAATCTCTCAGGGGCTGTTGGGCAATATTTCTCATTTGCAACATGGAAACTTTACTGTTGTTTCATAAGTGTTGGCCTGCAAGGTCTGAGCAGTAGAGACTGTGTCAGGAGCCGACGATGTTTGCTTGACATTTTAGTGTTAAGCTGTATTTTTTTTCAGATCCCCCCCCCAACCTCAGACTCCCAGGAAAGAAAAGATAGGAAGGACAGAGGGAGAGAGGAAGGAAAGACAGAAAAGAGGATGGGTGAGGATGGAAGAAAGAAGGAAGGAAGAGAAAGACTGGAGGAAGAAAGGGAAGGAAAGATGGTTAGAAAGAGGAGGTGAGGACAGAAGGAAAGGGAATGGGGGAGGGGGACAGGGCAGGTGGAAGGAGAGAGGGGATGGAGGAGTAGGAAGAAAGGCTGGGGGACAAGCCCACCGATCTGAGACTGTCCCCCTCTAGGGATGTTTGGACCCTCACTGCCTGGGACACCTGTATACTTCCACTCCATTAACTTTTCCTGAAGATGTAACAGACATCCACACATCTAGATAGGATACTGACAGCAGAGCAAAGTCGGGGGCACTCGAGTCTACCTGGTGAAGGTTGCAGGAATATGGGGGTTGGGGGGCGAGCTTACTTTCAGAAGCATCTGTGACTCCAAACAGTGTACCACTAGAATGTTTCTCCCCAGTGTAGATGACAACTTCCCCCCACAACTGCGTCACAACTCCTTTAAATCACGGTTCCACTCCCTATTCCCTTAAGATCTACCGGAGACCAGATGCAGCTGGAGTGGAGTTGCACACAGCTGGGAATGGGGTACAGGTGAGAGTGTCTGGGATCTCAGGTGAGGGTATAACGACCATGCCTCACCCCTCCTTCTGTGAGAGGATGCTCCAAATAGCTGTCTCTTGTTGAGGGTCTCTAGAGGTTGCAGCTATTAAAATTAAAATGGCAGAGGCTTGAGGACAGTTGTCATCAGTCTCCAGTGAAGCAGATTCTTGCTTAATGATGAGCAGAATCTTTCGAGACCACTGAGGATTGTGCCCCCTCTGCCCATGGGGAAGCAGGCATTGGTGCCATCTCCCATGCAAGAGTGCCCATAGTCTTGCTCAAGATAGCTAGTGCCATGAGAATCAGCCCAAGGACATGGGCATCTTCCCAGAGTTCAAAGGTCATTGCTGGGGTTGAGGTGATCTACTACTACACAGAGGTTGATGCCCCTCAGAAGGTTCTAGAAGAAAGCACGGCAGAGTTCTATTAGAGAGAGAGAAAGCTCACACCAGTAGAAGCAGGGGGAAGCTCTGGGAAGGGACTGAAGGCCATAAGGGCACAAGCATCAGGCAAAAGACCAAGAGATAGTGAGGTCCCTGACTAGCAAGATATGAGCTACAACCACCCTTTGGGCCTGAAAGGACAAGGAAGAAGGAGCCACTCAGATAATCCCCAGGGAGGGTGGGGACAGGGCATCCTCTGACACTTCTACCTCTAGCTCCCTGGTACCAGAGGATGGAAAATCCTAGAGAAGCAGTTCTCAACTTTCCTAATATGGTGACCCTTTAATACAGTTCCTCATGTTGTGATGACCCAACCATAAATTTACTTTTGTTGCTATTTCCTAACTGTAATTTTGCTACTGTTATGAATCTTAATGTAAGTATCTGATATGTGACCCCCCCCAATGGGTCTTGACTCACAGTTTGAGAATGGCTGCCTTAGAGGGAAAGAATAGAGACATGTGGCTTCACTTTGTATGCCTTGTATTGTGGATCCGATGCCTGAATGTCCCCAGGTTATTCCTCTCGCATTTCAGACAGGAGGAAGCTGAGACTGGCTCACTGGTGAGTATATATCTAGGAACACAAGGCTGGAGAGAACACTGGATTGAAACTTGGGAGCCTGGCAACAGAGTCTGTATTTCTAGCCCCTGTCCCCAAGTAGCTGATCCAAGGCCCACCTACCCCAAGAGGTGTGACCATAGCCCAGCCCGGGCATGCTTGACTGTCCTCAGCCCCTCAAGGCTTTTGTCTCAGGCTCAGCTCACCGCTTCCCTTTTATCCTCTTCCCAGCACCCCTGTCTCTCATCCCCTGGACAGCCTGAGCCACACCCTCTCCAGGGGCTAGCCTGCTCCCAGCCATTTATTTCCCTTGTCAAGATCATGAATCCATCCCCCCATATTCTTGAATTCTCTGTACACTGAGTTTAACCATGCTCCATTCTCTATTTAAATATATTTACTTAAAAGAAGATCACTTATATCTTCCTAAGTGGAGAGCCAATAGCTTTCTAGCTGACTTTAAAATAAAAATCTGTTCAAATGTAGACAGCTTATCCATGTCCCACTCCATCTCTGTATTTAGAACTATTCCTTTACAACACTGTTTAGTGTTGTCCTCTTTAAAAACAAAAACAAACAAACAAAAAAACCCTTTTGTTGGTAGTACAAACTAAAGAAAATTGTCTTGGATCATAGAGGGATGCTGAAGAGGTTTAAAAAAAAAGGACAGAGAAGTAAGAGGCCCCTAAAAAGGATCCATATCAGGTTCCAGAGAAGGTTCCAGATGGCTTCTTCTCATGGACTGTAGCTCCTAAAAAAGTCTCCGTGTTAATTATCACCTGCCACCTGCAATGACTCAACTTGTGTCCCCAACCCTGTGCATTTGTGGAGGTTTTTGTTTGCTTTGGTGGTTTTGGTTTTTTGAAATAGGAAGTTGTCGTGTTGCACAGGCTGGTCTGGAACTCAAAACACTCATCCAACCTCAGCTAGGATTGTAGGAATGAGCCCCCAGTCCTGGCTCACTATTTATTTATTTCATGTATATGAGTACTGTCACTGTCTTCAGACACACCAGAAGAAGGTATCAGATCTTATTACAGATGGTTGTGACCCAACATGTGGTGGCTGGGAATAGAACTCAGGATCTCTGGAAGAGCAGTCAGTGCTCTTAACCACTGAGCCATCTATCTCTCCAGTCCCCTGGCTCACTTTCATGTGTGTGTGTTTGCATATGTATGTATGTATGTGTGTGGTGTGTATATGCATGTTTGTGTGTGTTTGTGTGTGTGTGTGTGTGTGTGTGTGTGTGTATCTTACATGGCTGCTCTCCCATTATACATTGAGTCAGAATCTCTCACTGAATTTTGAGCTAATTCAGGTGGTCTAGTGAGCCAGCTTGCTCCAAGGATCCCCTGTACCTGCCTTCTGAGGGCTGGAATTACAGGCAAGCCTTCAGGCCCACTAAACATTTACCTGAGTGCTAGGGATCCAAATTCCAATCCCCACCCTTGTGTAGTAGCACTTTGCCACTGAGGGCCTCTCCAGTTGGCTATAGAGAAGGGCTTGTTTTGGCTTACGTTTTCAGAGGGTTCAGTCCATGGTCAGCTGGCCTTGCTGCTTTGAGGGAGGATTGTGCACCATGGCAATGACACCTGGTGGAGCAAAAATGTCCACTCCGTAGAAGTCAGAGAGACGCTCCCTTTCCAGGGCTTATCTCCAAGCTTTGGGGGTTTTCGGGGGTTTTTTTTCTTTTTTTTTTCTTTTTTTGTTTTTTTGAGACAGGGTTTCTCTGTGTAGCCCTGGCTCTCCTGGAACTCACTCTGCAGATCGGGCTGGCCTCAAACTCAGAAATCCGCCTGCCTCTGCCTCCCAAGTGTTGGGATTGAAGGCGCACACCACCACTGCCCAGCTATCTCCGAGGACTCAAAGATCTCCAGTCATGATCAGCCTTTTAAATGTTCTACTGCCTCCACCAGCAGCAATCTGGAGACCTTTAACAGATGGCCTCTGGGGACCTCCAGAGCCAAAGAACTATAAACTCTGTTAAGGCTGGAGTTATAGTTTTGCTCTCAGACACCAGCTGAATCCTTGAGGCTAGACGCTCTGTCTTCTGAAGTAAGGGGGGTGACAGTGAGAGCTGCTAGGTGGAGTCCATTTTTTAATTCTTTTAAATTAATTATTTATGTGTATGTGTACCTACATGTAAGATGTACAGTGCCTGTGGATGCCAGAAGAGGGCGACAGATCCCCTGGAACCAAAGTTACATATGGTTACAAACAGCTACATGGGTGCTGGGAATTGAACCCTGGCCCTCTAAAGTCCAGGGCTCTTACTCACTCAGCCATTGCTTCAGCCCTGACAGAGTCCATGGTTAATGCAGGGAATGCTTGTGTTTGTTGACACAGAGAAATTTGGACTGTTTTTCTGAACAGATCCAGTCACCTTTTACCTTATCGTTTCAACCTTTGGGTTGGGTTTAGTGAGCGCTCCTTCCTCCTAGATTATAGAAATATTCACGGAAATATGCTCCGGATGTTTGTGTGGTTTCACATTGCATTGAGTCTTTAATCCGTCTGAACAAGAAAGAGGAATCTAACTTGATTTCAAGGGCTGGCCACTTGCCCGCTCCCCCACCCTCTTCTGTGCTGGATCTGGATCTCACAGACATGGGACAAGCACTCAACCACAGAGCTGCGCCCCCAGCCCTAGCCCAAGTGGTTTATTGGAAAAAAGCCTAGAGCTCCCTCGGCAGACTTGGAAGGTCATGGCTTCACGTGCTAATGTTTGTGCTTCGGGCTGACACACACATTTCCTCTTCTGTTCTTGTATCCATATCTGGAATTTAATGTTCAAAGGCTTTTTAGCCTTAGTGTCTGATAACATAATTCTGGATTAGTTTCCCTGTCAAATACTTCTTGCTGGCAAATGGGCATCTTTTCCTTCAATATGTCTTTCTATCCCAGGCCCTGTCTCTCTGTTTACTCAACAATCCTGTATTTTTTCAGTAAGGCTATGTGTGTTTCCTTGCCTAGCTTCTTCCCCCCAGGAATTTCTCATCCCTTGCTGAATCGTGAATGGAATCTTTTTTACCCCCAGAGTATTTTGTTACAACTATTTTGGGGTATTTGGCAAGCCACAGGGTTTGTGTGTTTATTTTGTAACTGGCCACCTTACTGAATTCTCTCTTCAGCTGGAAGGGCTCCTTTCCCTGGTGGTTTTCCTTGAACGTCTCATTTCTGTGTCCTTCTGTGGCAGTAGTTTTTTGCAGGGATGTTGCGGGGAGGGAGAGGGGACGGACCCTCCCCATTCCCAGCCTTCATGCCGCAGCCTGCCCCGGGAAAGGGATACTTCATCCACCATGGGCATTCAGGGATCCATCTCCAAGCAAAATATTTTTTTCTGAAGGAGCTTGCTTTACGTCAGCTGGTATTTTGGTCAACGGTTACAGAATGTACTTCATATCGAGTTAAAAACACACAGCCTTTAAAACCAAGCCTTTCCAGTGAGCCCAGCCCTAAGAGTGTTGCTTTTCTCACACCTTGGACACGTAGGAAAATGTGTGCTTAGGGAGATGGCTGGGTGCCCGTCTGGGGAAAGTGCCAAGCTGGGTGAATGCTACAGGCAGGGGCTCCTCCAGCTTGCTGTTTGCTGGACTTTGAATAGCTGCTAAGAGTCCCTCCAGAGCCTGCGGGTACTGTGGGCCTGTAGAGCTCAAGTCAGGGCAGCTGCCAGCCTTCCCACAGGGGACAGCACTCCACGGTGCATGGAGCTGTGTGAATCTGCTCGCTGCAGGCTTTGGCGGCCCGCTGTGGTTTTGGAATCTCATTTATGATCACGTAGCCCGGTGAGGAAGGTTTTGAGAGCTGCAGTGTCATGTGTTCAAAGTAGTTTCTCCTCCAGGCCTCAGGGACAGAGCTTGGGTTTGGAGCCAGAATAGACTCCTAGATCTCGGGGGTCCCTTTATTTTCTTAATTAAGCACTGCTGAGGATCTGCATGAGGTGATTTTTTTTTTTTTTTTTTTTGTCATCTTCGTGGTCGTTGTCCTCGTTTGTTTTGTTTTGAGACAGGGTCTCACTTTGTAACTCTGGGTGGCTTGGAACTTACTATGTAAACCAGGTTGGCTTCCCATCCAGAGGCCTTGCCTTTGTCTCCTGAGTGCCAGGGCTAAAGGGGTGGGTGAAGTTAGACTTGTCAGTACCCAGTGGATTTGCAATTACAATGGTCTGGGGTGTGCATTTAGATTAGGGATGATGGGAATGCTAATACGCTAAGCTTCAAGGTCACCAACCTCCTGCCCCTAAGTTAGCACCTAGCACAGGTTGTTTTGGACAGTTTTGTGTGTCTTTAGGCAATTTGATCTTATCAGTTTTGTTGAAGTTTCTGATTTCCAGCCAACAGGAAATTCGAACAGGTCCCAAGGCGAAGAGCCTCCTTCCCTCCTGCGTCCCCTTAATCTTTTGTCTTCTCGTCTGCTCTTCAGCCAGTGTGGAGAGAGAGCGGCCACCTGGACTTCACCTCCCAGAGGCTGCCACAGGAGCGGTGGTGATAGTCCTGCTCCGCTTATTTCTGTAACCAGGAGGTGGCTTAGGCTGTCCTGACCTATCCTGGTCACCCTGGGACTACTACACCCTGACCTTTGTCCCAGCCACTGACATGGGACTACCTGGGAGATAAGGAGCCTAGGTTTGCCTTCTAGAGTCCCCAAGTCTCTCGCTGTGCACCCAGCCCTTAGGAGAAGGTAACTGCAGCCAGTAGCAGGTGCCCCGGGGGCAGGCTTAAGAGGCAGCCAGTGCCAGGTTGCTCGGTACACAGCTCACGTGCTCCTAGCATTTCAGCCTCTGGTGCCTATGCCAGGGCAAGCAGAACACACAGCCTGGAGCAGCAAGAAGCCCTTCTTTCTTATTCCCTCTTATTCACTAACTCGGGCTTCGCCCCCTCCCTTTTAGGGAATGTTATGAATGGAATGTACAAATTCCAGCCTGAGAGCTCCAGGCCAGGAATGCAGGCCCTGGCGACCTCCCCACCCAGGGTTGCCCTTCAGCCCCTTCAGCCTGGGATTGGAGAACAAGTGGCTGCTCTTCTGGTCTGTAACAGATACTTGGGGCAGACACCTGGGGGAGAAATGAGCTAGGCCAGGAGCCCCCATAGCACCATGGCAAGCTATATGGGCCCAGACCACGGACCATTTACAATAGGGCACACACAGCCTCGGATGCATGTCTAGGAACATTGCAGGTGATAAACTAGACACTCACAGACCCACCAACACCACGTCCTGCACAAACATTTGCATATGCCGGGGTGTGTATTCAGAGCCGTGCACTTACTAGAAGCGTGTCATATACCCCTCTGATGGTACCATGGGGTTCACACCTGCTGCAGGCTGTATATCCGCACCACAGGGGGTGTATGTCCACGGCACAGCGGGCACCCACAGGCATGCACAGCAGGAACCCCCCCTAAGGACAAACGGTACAGCTTGTATTTCCTTAGTGGATGGGTGGGTCCACAGAGGCTCTGGTGCCTAGAATGACAACCCTGGCCCCCAGGAAGATTGATACTGACTTCTCTCTCTGGCACAGCCTTGAGCGTCCAGCCTGACCCCTCAGACCTGAGCCTTTTACTGAGAGCATGCACTGGGAGAGCTGCTCAGAGAGTAGCCACAGGCTCCCTCCTCAGGTCCTTGGTTTGTGTGTTTGTTTCATAGACCAGAAGTTGCCTGGAGTCCTGGAATGACAACTGAGCCCCTGGGTCTGACCAGCAGGACTGACCTCCTCCACCCTGGCTCCAGGATGGCTGCTGGCCAACCCTGGTGTTCAGGCCAATTCAGCACCTCTACCGCATACTCCCTGCGGACATTGTGTTCTCTTACAGGATGTGGGGTAAACACTGGCCTCCTGGCCCCATGGGAGTCAGGGCATCCTGCCAGGCCTTTCATTCATTCACTCGCTCACCCATCCATCCATCCATTTATCCATCCATCCATCCCTCTAGGAATTCTTTGCTGAGTGTCTTTGAAGGTCAAACACAGCAGGTACTGCAGTTAGTCAAGACTTGGTGTATCTTGGCATCCAGCTTGCAGACATGCTTTATTTTGGTATTGCAGAAAATTTAGAACTCTCTATTTTATGTTAAAAAAAAAAATCCTGATTTTCATCTTTTTACTTCCTGCCTGTTCTAGAGCTTGGACCATGAGGCTTCTGTGCTTTAAGCTTGCCACTAAGCTGCATCCCCAGCCCCTCTCTTTTCCTTTAGAAATGGGGTGGTATCTCTGTTTACACCTTCTAACTCTTCAGAGGTTCATATGACTGGTCCTCCTCCTCACAAGCTCTCCTACTGGCTCTGCCTCATACCCTTCCCAGCCTCATGAGGATGGTACAGCCTTTCATGTGGGATGTTAGAAGTCCTTGCTGGAGGAAATCCATTGAGTGCTAAGTGGAGGGGGCCAAAATGTGTTCTAAGAGAGGTGGGCACAGGTAAGCCAAGGCTGCTCTCAGAAACCCCCAGCAATCATGAGAGAGGACCCAGCACACCTTCCATAGTACACTGTGGTCTAGGCCTTGTGGAATTGGTGAATGTCAACCAACATCCTACCCTGCACAGCCATATTCCCTCTGCTCCAAAGTTCACACCTAACTAGTACCTTAGGAACACAGGCATGGATACAGTTGGGCCTCCGTGTTCGTGGGTCCTGTATCCACACAGTCAACGAAACAGAGACTGAAGATATTTTAGGAGAAATTGCAACTGATTTAAAATTCTCATCATTCTGTAACTAATCTAGCACAGCAAGCACTTACATAGTATGCATATTACCTAGAGATGACATAAAAGTGCACAGGAAGATATACAAACCCTGAGCAAATGACATATCATGACATAGTCTGGTGTCCATCCTCCGCACATACAGAAACATGTCAGTTTAAAGTACTATTATCTCTACTTCCCCTCCTACATTGTCATGGGGGTGAGGGGTCATGCATGCCTTGATGCAGGTGCAGGAGTCAGGGCTCAGGTTGATTTTTCTCCTTCCACTCTGTCAGTCCATGGGATAGAACTCAAGGCTTGGTGGCAAGCACCTTGACTAGTAGAGCCATCTAGCAAGCCCTATCCTCTCTAGGTCTGAGACGAAGGATGCTATCCTACAAGGTAGGAGTGACTATCTGGGACATGTTCCCCTGCCTCCAAGCATGAATGAAGTCTTGGGTGACTGGCATTGGCTCTCCTTAGGAGGCAGTTCTGACCCTAGGAAGAACTCCAGGTTCCTTCTGTCATCACCTTCTCCTCTTCCCAGGAGTCAGGGGCAAGAGGCACACTTGAAGGTGACAGGTCCCTGCAACAGAACCCCAGTGCCTCCAGCTCCATTTGTCCAAGCCTGTCCATGACTGAAGACGGATTCTGAACCTATCCTTTGCAACCTCGTGCCCTAGGGAATGACAGGGCCTCCTAAAAGTAGTAGCTTCCCTGTGAGGTAAGTCATATCCCTACATCTCCAGCTTACAAGGTAGCTTACTGTAGCTTACTGCTACAGACTCCTCTCTGTTTTCCAAAGTCACAGGGTAGATCATAGGAGCCTGGAGTCGGGGAGATGCTGTCTGGGGTTATTCCGAGACTCTGTGTCCCCGAAAGGTCCTCAGTGAGTCAACTCATTCAAGATAAGGAGAGATGGAGAGAGCAAGCTGCATCATGGGTCCTTGTAGGAGAACCCAGGTGTGTTAGAAAGAGTAACCCCTGGGGGTTAGAGGTTTTTCCAGGCCTGACCAGATCTGAGAAGCTGATTGACCAGGACCTCCGGTGATGGATTTCAGCATGTGGTGATGAAAGGGGGAGTCAATGTGGGATTGCAGGAGAGATGGGGGTGGGGCGGCAGGAGATGGGCTGGGGAATAGTAAACTCCAGGGAGGAAGTTGGGGGGAAGTCTAGCAGTAGTAAGGCCGCCAGGAACATGGATCTTTTCAGGAACTGTAGACTAAGACATGCAGTTTCTTCCTGGACCCATCCTTTAAGTTTGCTATTTACAGGAGTTTTGCGCCACTGGGGTTGAGTTTTGCCTGGGGTTTGGTAAAACTGTGACTTCTTCCAGCTCGGGCCCCTGTGGTGCAAGACTGAACCCAGGCCTAGTGTGCTCAGCTGACCTGCGCACCCTCACCCTGGCCACAGTGTGCATGACATCCTGCCGCCTCAGTGCTCTGTGACTCTGCAGACCTCCCCCACTCTCTCTGAGCCTCAGCTTCCTCCTCGGCGAAGTTGAGAGTATATTAGTTGCTTGTGTCCACATTAGGGTTTAGATCGTCCCCACGGGCTTCTTTATAAACTCTCAGTCCTCACATGTCATGCCAGTGGAAGGAGAGGATCGTGGAGGCTCCCACTGTAACGTGAGCATAGACTCCAGCACTAGGACTGCAATGCAGTGTGACATCTTAGCACAGGCCCAGAAGAGCGCAGCAGCCTAACCATGCATTGACAAGCCTTTCCCTCCTTACAGCCCAAACAAGCTCCCCGCACCCCTACCTCTGCCCACTACAGCCCATCCCCCACCAACCAAGACAACCCTCCCTCCCCATTCCATTACTTCTTGTAGGGTATTTGGTCATAGCAATGAAAAGGGTAACAGAAAAGATATTTGACAGGCTATTAAATCAGATTATCAGAAATATAGTGTCTTAAACCAATATAAACTTAATTCAGACAATAGTTCTGGGATTGGAAGTATGCAGCAGCAGCAGCTGAAGGCAAATTTACTATCCATCACCCGTCCTCTCCCAGCATCTTGGAGCATGGCCCCTCCCTACATCTTCATAGCCAGCTGGGGCCCCAGTTAAGCCTTACCCCAGATCATGCCTACTGACTGGCTAAGTCTGTGTCATAGAGAGGACCCCAGTGGTATATTGAGGGACTACCCAGATAAACCAGGAAAATCCTCTTAACTAAGGTCCCCTGACTAGCTATAACTGAACCTACAGCCTTGGGATTCCTGTCATGTGGCAAATCTATTCACTGGGTCAGGTTAGGACTCTATCTTCTGTCTTCCACAGGAGTCTGAAGTATTTTTCATGCAAAAGAGCAAAGCCACAGTTCAGAGAAGGTAGGCTGACAAAGTGACCCTCATGGGAAGTGTGGAAAGGAGCCCGAGGCCAGCCGAGAATGACTGATTGTGGGGCTCACCTGGGTACCAGGAAAGGAGTGGCAAACCCAGAGCTGCCTGAGACCTTGTTTGAAGTGGGAGATGGGAAGGTTAACGAGGACAATAATCTCATTAAAATTGTGTGTGCCCTTTTATGGCTTCAAACTCATCCCTGTTGTGTACAGTTACCCAAGGATTAAGGTTTGTAGGGTTTTTTTTTTGTTTGAGACTTATTTTTAAAATTTTTATGTGTCTGAGTGTTTTGTCTGCATGGATGGATATACACCACATGTGTGCAGAGCTCACACATGCCAGAAGAGGGCCTTAGATCCCTTGGAACTGGAGTTATAGACTGTTGTGAGCCACCATGTATATGCTGAATATTGAACTCGGTTCTTCTGGAAGAGCAGTCAATGTTTTCAACATCTCTCCAGCCCCTAAATGTTGAGTTCTTAAATTTGATCATTTTCATTCTCTTTGTCCTCTGTTTCACTTGTAAAGCAGCCGTGAGTGGGCCTCCATGTCAGCTGCCAAGGTTCCCCAGTACCCTGAGGCTACTCTGCCCAGCCATGAGTCCTGGATTTGGGGTTGGCCAACTTGGGTCTCTGGAAGGGCAGAGAAAAGGCCTGGGAACCCCCTACTCTGAAAAGCTTTCCAAAGATGGGTGGTCTAGCTTGAATAGACAGAGGGAGAGAATGGAGGAGGAGGCCCAAGCAGCCACCTGGGAGGAGCAATCAGACATCTTAGGCTTTGCTCCTGGCAAGGGGTCTCTGCAGGTTGGCACCCTTTGCACCCCTCACAGCCCGGCCAGAGGGCAGATCCTTGAGAGGCAGCAGGCAGCTCTGTGATATGCTGAGTGTGCACTGGCCAGGCCTCTGAGATGATGCAAGCCAGTCTCCATTGTGCAACAGAGATGAAGGGTCCCAGGGAGGGCGTACAGAGGTTTTGCCTCACTTGTACATTGAGCTGTGTCAAAACCAAACACCCCAGAGGGGATCGTTTGGGGTTCAGAGGGAAGCTGTATTTTTTACCAGGCAGGATAGGTCCTAGAGACCAGGAACCAGGAGTGGGGAGGGAGGGAAGGATTAGGAGGAAAAAGAGACAGACAGAAAGAGGAAGGGAAGGAGGGGAACAGCTTAGGGTGGGAGAGGAGGGAGAGGAGAGGAGCAGCAAGAGTCAGGAGGTCCCTGGTTGAGTACTCTCACCTAGCTAACAGACAGCCTGGAGCAATGGCAGAAACTCAGCCCCAGGTCTCACCCTGAGGCTGACTCTGCTGGGTAAAAATAGGTGTGGCTCATAGGACAAGGTCTTGCAGTCCCCAGTGGAGCCAAGTAAATAGTGACTTGATCCAGCCATGGAGGAAAACCAAACCTTGTTGACTTTGCAGGTCTGCTGCTCTGGGTGTGGCCACTTGGGCTCTTCTGTGGGACTTTTGACCAGCCTGGCCTTGGCTCTGATCTGATCTCAGGCTGGAACCCTGGGGCACTGCCATCTATCTGCCCTAGAGGGCTTCAACAGACTCAGGGCCTCTGCAGCACCATGCTGCCCCCCACTGGTCAGTTCAGTGGGATCCCGGGAGGTCTCTGATACGTGGTGACCAGGAGGCCTGAAGCTCTCCACTTTGGTGAGCCCTGGAATGAGACCCTCTCTAAGGAGACAGTGTAGGGAAGCACCAGTTACATCTCACATGTACAACTGAGGGTCTGTAAGGCTATGGTGGAGCTAGGAAGTCCTCGTCCCCAGTGGGGACAAGTGGCAACGTGGATGTCATGATGTCATAGTACTGTGTGACCCTCCCGTGTTTGTGTGAACATGTCTGCCACACTGCTAGCCCTGGGAATGCAGAAACTCAGTTACACGAACTACAGAAGATTTGGCGGTCATGATCAGCAGCTGCCTACTAGTCATTCTTTTCATGTTTGTCTGTTTCATTTCTTTATTTTTTTTTTTTGATTTTTATTTTACGTGTCTGGCTTTTATCTGCATGTATGTCTGTACACCACATGTGTGCAGTGTCTGTAGAGGTCAGAAGAGGGCTTTGGATCCCCTGGGACTGGAGACAGTTGTGAGCCACCCTGTGAGTCCTGGAATCACACCTGGGTCCTCTATAAGAGCCACCGAGCTTTCCCTTTTAAGTTGACTGTAGAGGTGTC
>JADRCD010230091.1:0-51482 GCA_019843815.1 Montemys delectorum
TATAATCACATCATTTCCTTTTCCCTTTCTTCCTACTGAGCCCTCTCATATCCCTCTTTTTGCTCACTTCCAAATTCCTGGCCTGTTCTTTTTCTTTTCTTTTTTTTTAAATGATTGTTACACACTCACACTCTCTCTCTCTCTCTCTCTCTCTCTCTCTCTCTCTCTCACACACACACACACACACACACACACACACACACACACACAAGCAGGTAATATGCATGTATTCCTAAATATAATGTGCTCAGTCTCTATAATGTCACTTGTTAAGTGTGTTTTCAGGGCTGATCATTTGGTCTTGGATTATAGTGCTCGTCCCTGGGAAAGACGATTTCTCCCACCCTGAGTTCCTTAGTTGTCTGTGGTTCTTTGTGTGGAATTAAGAGTCCATGAGCTCCCCCATACACTTTGTCAGGTCTATTGTTGTTTTCTGTGCTCAGCTCATGTTTAGAGAGTCATGTTGGTGAGACTTTACAGGTGTAGCTGCTGACATTCCTAGGAGACACTATCTCACAGCAAAGTTCTGATCTTCTTACTCTTACAATTGCCCCCTCTTCTGTAGTATTTCCTGAGCCTTAGATGAGAGTGTTTTGTAGATGTATCCATGGGACTGGGCTCCACAGCTCTTCTGTATTTTGATGAGTTGTAGGATTTTAGGCTCTGCTGTTGCAAAGAAAAGTTTCCTTTATGAGAGATGAGGACTATACTTATCTATGGATACAAGCACAAATATTTAGAGTGTAGTTAGGGATTATGTTATTTTAATAAAGTGGTAGTTATATAATAAATTTAGTTGAGGAAGGTGTAAGAATTATACACTAAAAACTGCAAAGCATTGCTGAAAGAAATTAAAGGACATTAAACAAATGGATATATACACATGTATGGGTTGGAAGACTTGGTATTGATAAGCTAGTAATATCTAAAGCAATTGACTCTTCCCCTAGTGTAATGGGCATCAAATGCAATGTGCATCAAATGCAACATGCATCAAATGTAGCACATACCAAATGCAATGTGCATCAAATGCAACATGTATCAAATGCAACATGCATCAAATGCAGCACACATCAAATGCAATGTGCATCAAATGTAGCACATATCAAATGCAATGTGCAACAAATGCAAAATGCATCAAACACAATGCACGTCTAATGTAATCTGCATCAAGGTTCTGTTTCTTCCTCACAAGTGGCCTTCTCTCAGATTCATTAAGAATGTCAAGCCTAAAAAAAAAATCTAGCTGAGCGGTGGCGCACACCTTTAATCCCAGCACTTGGGAGGCAGAGGCAGGAGAATTTCTGAGTTTGAGGTCAGCCTGGTCTACAGAGTGAGTTCCAGGACAGCCAAGGCTACACAGAGAAGCTCTGTCTCCAAAACAAAACAAAACAAAAACAAAAACAAAAAATATCTAAAGCAATATTAAAAAAATCAAAATTAAATGTCTTACATTTTTCCTTTTCTATCTTACACAGAATTATAGTTATCAAATCAGCACATGGATAGGTAAATTATCAGTGGCTAGGAGTTCTGAGTGTATATCATAAACCTATTCACCTCTGGGCCAACTGATTTCAATAAAGTTACTGAGACCACTTACTAAGAAAAGAAGCCCCTCAAATTCTAATGAGACAATTGGATATCTGTTGTAAGTTATCTTGCGCTCTTAATTTACTTTGTGTATAAAATTTAATTCAAAATATACTAATGGCACAGATAAAAGTTAAAACTATATAATTCTCAGGAGAAAGCATAGGGCTAAACCTTGAGACCATCTGTTTTTTAGACATAGCACTGAAAGTCCAAGGAACCAAAGAAAAATAAATTGGATTTCATCAAAATGAAAAGGTTTAGCTCCTCAAAGCATGCCACCAAGAGAATGAAAAGCAACCTGTGGAATGGGTTGTTTTAAAATCATCTCTCTAGTAAAGGCCTGCTGCTCTGAATATATATACATATATAAATATATAAAAATCTCTTTCAAATTAACAATTAAAACTCAATTTAAAGATGGATAAAAACAAAAAATAGCTCTGAATAGACATTTGCTCAAAGAGTATATTCTGGTTTCCAAGAAGCTTATAAAAGATTGTTCAATATTATTTAGTAATTAGTGGAATCAGAACAAGATGTGAGGTGAGATTTTACCTCACATCTACTAGGATTCCCATGGGAAGGAGAAGAGAAAAGGAAAAGAGAAACAATGGTAGAGATGTAGGAAAGTGGGAGCCTCTAGACACTGACAGTATGATGCTTATCCTGTGTTTATTTTATTTTTTATTTATTTACATTTTTATTGTATTTTATGCATTTTTGTCTGTATGTATGTATGGATGTGCACCATGTATACACATGGTACCCTCAGTGGTTAAGTAGAGAGTATAGAATCTCCTGAAACAGGAGTTACAGATTCTTGTGAGCCACTGTATGATTGTTAGGAACCAAACCTAGGTGCTCTGTGTTTACCGATTTAAAGGCAGTGGGATCTAGGAGAATGGGGCTGATCAGTGAGGCAGACTCACCAACAGCCAGCTTTATTTAGAGCATCAGACAGTTTATACTCTGAGGGTTAAGTGTAGTCACATGAGTAAAGTGTTCAATCACAAGGACAAGCTGCACATGGCAAAAACATGTTTTTCCATAGAGACATGTAACCTAATAACAAGGGCTAGTTGTAACAACTAATCTGAAGTAAACACATTCCTATCTACTATACCTGGGAGGGGCACAAAAATATCTTCCACGAACAATTTGGTGTTTTTGAAGAAACTGAGGTCACAAGACTCTTGTCTTGTTTCCTTGAAGTTTTCTTACAAGCACTCAGAATTTTCCTCATAAGACCCCATTCTTTGGCTGTATTCTGCTGACACTTCATAAGAACAACAAGTGCTCTTAGCTCTTGAGCCATCTCTTCAGCCTCTGTCCTGGTTTTATCTTAAAAACAGGAACACCAACAAAAAATCCAATGGAAGAGAAAGGCTAGTGTAACTCAGGTGGTTAGTTGGACTTGACAACTTGTTGAGGCTTAATCCAATGTGGAGGTTGCTTTGAAAGCATGGAGACATTCTCTACATTTATAATTGGCTTGATTTGAAGCTTTACTAAGAAAGGGAGACTTTATACTCAATTACCTGGGTGGCCTTTATAGGGCCAGTGGGAAGGCTCTGAGAGCAACCTGAAACTTGCAGCAGCTTCAACTCTTGCCTTGTTTTTCAGTCTGCTGATCCTGTCCACAAATTTTAGGCTTGCTTTTCACAGAATATGCCAATTTTAAGCTCTCCATCTATCTATCTATCTATCTATCTATCTATCTATCTATCTATCTATCTATCTCATATATCTTCTATTTTTACTGAATTACTTCACTGCCTTTTAGCTAAGATCAAGTGTATTTACTATATTGTGTGTGAATGTACAGCACATTGCATATGTAGAGGTCAGAATAGAACTTGCAAAAGGCAGTTCTCTCCTTTTCCTATGTGGGTTTGGTGGTCAAATTCGGTCTTCAAGCTTGCTGGAAAGCACTTTTACTCCCTGAACCACTACACTGACCTCTATGTATTTTTTTCCATCTCTATTATCTGTTTGCTGCATGTGTGCTTGTGTGTATGTGTGTATGTGTATCCATTATTTATGTATGCGTGTGTGTATACATCTATGTATGCATCAATATTTTATCTATGTATGTATCACAATCATCTATGCATTATGATGTATATGATATATATATATACTATGTATATATCTATCTTTATCATGTACATATCTATATATCTACATGTATATCTAGGTGTTCAAATATTTATCTGTCTGTCATGTATACATTCATGTTTCTTCAATGGATTTTACTCTTTCTGGATAATCTTGATTTATGTAACACTTATTTTTTTTAACCGATTGAAGGGATTTTCCTAATTCAATCTTAAGAGTTGCTGATGATGCTTGCCCGGTGCTCATACTTCTGTAAATTCTTTCTCTTTAGAGGCCTTTGGATTCATCTTATCTTTGGTTCAGAAGTGAGACCACAGTTGTCTGGGTTTTGGCTCTCATCAAATGTATGAAGACACATTTCTTGTTTTAGTTCTGAAAGGTAGTTAGACAATTCATATTCTTGCCTTCTCTTCCCTGCTTTCCTGATTTTCTAGGTTTTCTGCACCTGTTAGACGCATGTTTGGCTTTTTTGATGCTCTTCCATGTGCTCTGCTCTCTGTCTTCTTGAAATTTTAAAGAAAAGTAACATGGTCCATCATTCTACTTTGGGTGAGCATTTTTGAAATTATAGTTGAAAATGTCAAGAACTCACTTCTGCAATTGTTCCTTTTCTTATTTTCTTTTTATTTTTAAAGATTTATTTATTTTATATGTGTGAATACACTATCACTGTCTTCAGACATACTAGAATAGAGCATCAGATCCCATTACAGATGGTTGTGACCCACCATATAGTTGTTGGGAATTGAACTCTGGACCTCTGGAAGAGCAGTCAGTGCTCTTAACCACTGAGCCATCTTTCCAGTCCCCCTTTTCCTATTTTCAAAGTGTAATCTTTTCTGGAATTTCAAGTAAAAAATATTGTCTGATTCAGTTATCTCTTTCTTCAAGGCCCAGCTTTCTGTCTCTCTATAGTGATAGGCAATATGAAGTGGTGGTTTGTCTGTGCTGATGGTTGAGAGTTCAACTCTCACCTGTAATGCCCACAGACCCTGGGACTTTGGACAGATTGGTTGTGCATCTCTGCCTCCATCTCCTGGAGCATCACACAGCTCTACATCTGGTACACCTGGTAAGCATTTAGACAGCTCTTTATGAGCACAATTAACCAGCACATAGCAAGGCCCCTGTAAAGGGAGGGTGTAATTAGTAGCTTTTCCTGAATGCTTTTCTCATATGACTAATGAATCCTGCTTGTTTTCAGTGCCTATGGGTCCACAGCTTCTCTATGGGTCCACAGCTTCTCTGTGGGTCCACAGCTTCTCTGTGGGTCCACAGCTTCTCTATGGGTCCACAGCTTCTCTATGGGTCCACAGCTTCTCTTGTGTTCTACTATGTGCGTATTTTCCGTCTGTGGCTCCTTCCATACATGCTCAAAGCTGTTTCTCTTTCCCTTCCCACATTTATCAATACACACCTTTTAATCAGTTTTTTTTTTTTATTTTCCAGAAACTTGGAGAAATCACTTATGACCTAGCTAAAATTCCCCCTAACCTTTCTTCTTCCTGTGGAATTATACTTGCTCATTCTTTTTTTTAAAAAAAAAATCCTCCAATTTTTTTTAAATGTGTTTCAAGATGGTAAAGAGAAAAATCCTTGTGCTCAGGTATTGTTTTGAACCTGAATGCCCAAAATAATTAGATCCTTTCCAGCATGAATTCTAGCTTAATTTCTAAATTGAAGATATTTTTATCGATATCATCAGTAACTTCATAATCTTTCTAGAAAAGTATATTGCTAGCCTATATAGTGTTTCACTTGTCCTCAATACCATTATATCAGTGACGTTTATTTGTATATGTGTGCGTGTGCGCGTGTGTGCGTGTGCGTGTGTGTGTGTGTGTGTGTGTGTGTGTGTGTGTATAGAACAAATGCATAGAGGCAGAGGGGAAGTCTGGGTATTTTTGGTCCTTGTCTTCCACTTTCTTTGAGACAATATCTCCTTTCTGTTGGTGCTCTGTTGTTTGATTAGCTCATGTTAGTTGGTCTACAAGCTTCAAAAGATTCTTCTGTCTTTGACTCCTAGCTCACCATAGGAGCTCTCAGATTGCAACTGGCACAGGACATAGCCCTGGTTTGTGCAGACTCTGGGGGATTCCAATTCATGTTGTCACACTTGGATGACAAGTGCTTTATTCTTCATCTCTCCATCCCCAATCCATTTAAGGAAAACCAATTCATTTAGTTGTCACTTATTTGAAAATCACACTTTGGGTAGAGAAATTGTATTGTAAAGTAAACTTTGTATAAAAGTAAGCTAGGATTCCTTTACACTAAGATGATTAGTGCTGGCCTCCAGCTTTTTAAAATCATCATGTTCTCTTCTTCAGTTATGAGTCTGCCTGGTGCTGGCTTGTTTGTTTGTTTATTTGTTTGTTTTTCAGATTCTGCAACACTAAAATCCCCACCTGCAAGCTGACACAGACTGTCCTGACTGCAGGCAGGCCAGAAGGGGGTTTTCCTCTCTTCATGTTTCAGATTATGACAAACTAGGCAATGGAACTATGTCTGTAGCCTGCTCCTCCCAAACACTCTTCACCAACCTCCTTACAACAGATTTTCCAGGAACAAAGCCAAAGTCAAAGGATGATTTAAACATGTTTTTGTCCACATGACCAAGCTACTTGTATCAGTGAAAGCAGGACTAGCAGTGCTAGATTTTGCTCTTACTCTCACTACTAGCAATTATTAACTTAAGAATTGTTAAAGTATAAAAACAAATAAACATAATCTCACTTTATATTCTTTAATAATTAAGAAAGTTAATTGAAAAATAATTTAGGCCGGGCAGCGGTGGCACACACCTTTAATCCCAGCACTTGGGAGGCAGAGGCAGGCAGATTTCTGAGTTTGAGGCCAGCCTGGTCTACAGAGTGAGTTCCAGGACAGCCAAGGCTATATTGAAAAACCAAAAAAAAAAGAAAAAGAAAAATAATTTAGATATCTTTGTGTGTTTTTTTTAAAATTTTCTTTAGAAAATTGTTCAATTTCATAGAGTTCACTTTTTCTGAAATTCTTTTGGTTTACCTTGTGATTGGTCTTGATTAGGAGCATTGTATATATTAGGTCCCATGGATTACACAAGAGTAGATGGAACAGTTGCCTCTCTGTGGAATTTATACATTAGTGAGGGGGCAGATATACAATAAAATAAAGTGTGTGCTAGGTCAATGATGAAATGCTTTGGAGGAAAACAAAACAGACAACTGTGGGTGTGCATTGAACTGAGTTGTGCCTTTAGCTGAGCTAAGTAAGAGCTTCCAGGTAGATGATCCGGCAAGGACAGAGTCCTTGGGATGGAAGTGTGTTCTCCCTGAATAAGGAACTTCATGGTGAGTGGAGTTGGGCAGGTAAGGAGTGTGTGAGAAGGAACAGTGGATATGTGTAGACTTTGGGTGCCAAGCAGACCATGTTAAGTGCTTAGAGAGAAGCCAATGTAATAGCTTTGACTTTTACTCTGAAAGAAAATGGAGTGTAATTGGAAGCATATAAGTGGAGAAATGGCATGCTATAGCTTATATAACTTTCAAAAACTCCATTTAAAGTTAAAAGTGTTCTCTGGTGACTATGTGAGAAATAATTCACAAGGGGAAAGGGGAGAAGTCTAGAGCATTAGTTAGGAGATGATTTGGTGGGTGGAAACATACCCACCCTGGTGACCCAGTCAGACTAATCATTGGAAATATGGTTAGAAATGGCCAGATTCCTAATATATTTTATAACTGTACTATTACCATTTTTTTGCCATTTTGATAAATGATCTCATGTAACACAGGCTGACCCCATGTAACTATGTAGCCAATGATTACATACATATTTAAGAGAGAGTTATCTACCCATCTACCCATGCATATGCCCATTACTCTGTCATCTATCTGCCATCCATTCATCTACGAATGTATATCTTATTGTAAATCATAATTTTTAATCATTTTTCTTACTTGTTTTGGACTTACTCATTTGTATTTTATGTGTGTGTGTGTGAGAGTGTGTGCATGCACATACCTATGAGTATATGTGTACCATGTGTATGAAGTTGTTGACAGAGGCCAGAAATGGGGCTTGAACAGTAGTTAAAGGTGGTTGTAAGCCTCTGGATATGGGTGCTGAGAACTGTACCAAGGTCTTTAACAAGAATGGCAAGTGTTCTTAACCACCAAGCCCTCTTTCTGTTGCTGGCATGATTTGTGGGTCTGTTTCTGCTATGGTTTGTGTGTGTGCATATGCATGCTCTCATACCACTGAGAATATGTTGCGGTCTGAGGATGACTTGCAGAAGTTAGTTCCCTTCATTCACCATGTAGGTCCTCATTAAACCCAGGTTGTCATGCTTAGTGGCACGTACTTTGACCCACCGAGACATCTTGCTGACTGCTACTGTAAATTTTAAATCTTAGAATTTGGATTTGGGAAATGTGTGTTGAGTTTTTGCATGTCAGAAGATTTGAGATAGCATGGAAACTGAATGTTTCTTGGGCTTTGTGAGACCCTGTTCCTTTGGACCCCCAGGACCATGACTCTTTTCATATAGGTAAAGCTTTGATAACTTTTTATTCATCTCTCATCATCTGTTCATCTATTGGCTATTCTCATCTTTCTCGTAAATAGTCAACTTCTTTGAGAATTAAGTAATTTATTGCTTTGGGTTGTGTTTAGTATCATAATTCTAATTTGTCTTTAAGTTTCTGTCTTGATTGTCATTATTTTATTATCTTTATGCATTTGTGGTTTGTCATCTTTTTGTTTATTAGGTTAGGTAGTAGGATCATTGTTTTTTTTCCCCCCGTATTGAAAATATTGTTCTTTTAAATTGAAAATGTAACTGAAAATGAGTTCTTTTCTTATACATATATCCTGACTGCAGTTTCCTCTCCTTCTACCTTTGCCCTCCTCTCTGGATCCATCTACTAAACATGACAAAATAAAGTACAATAAGATGAAGCAAAAACTTTCACATTGAAGTTGAACATGGCAGCCCAACAGGGATTGCTGTGTCTCAAGAGCACACAATAGTCAGAGACTCACTTGTGTTCATAGTTAGGAGCCCCATAAAAATATTAAGTTAATAGTTATAATATGAATGCAGAAGGCCTGGTGTAATCTTATATCAGCCCCAAGCTTGTTGCCACAGTATCTGTGAGCTCATATGGACCTTGCTTAGTTGATTCAGAGGGCCTGTTTTCTGGGTGTCCTCTATCCCCTCTGACTCTTACAATCTTTTCTACTTCTTCTTCTGCAGGATTCCCTGAGATCTGAGGGAAGAGGGATTTGATGAAGACTTCCAATTTATACTCTGTCTCCATGTAATGTCTGGCTGTGGGTCTCTGAATCTATTTCCATCTACTGCTTGGAGAAGTCTCTCTGATGTTGACTGGATAAGGTACTGATGAGTATAGCAGAATATCATTAGGAATCATTGTATTGATTTTTCTTAAACCAACCATATTTTGTTTTACATAGGACTCTGTATGGGTTCCTTCTCATAGAGTGGGTCTTAAGTCAAGTCAGCCTTTGGTTGGCTATTCATACAAGTTCTGCGCTGCCATTGACCTAACACATTTTGCAGGCAGGACAGATTGTAGGTTTTGTGACTAGGTTGTTGCCATGTTTCTGTATTGGAAGCCTGAAGAGTACCTTCTTACACCGAAGAGACTAGAACAGAGGGGTGAAGGCTCCATGTAGGCACAGCTCGACTTTTCCATGTTCAATGAGTTGTGTAGGTGTTGTCTTTGGCAATGGGGCCTCTGTGTGAGTTTTCAAAGATCAACCCTTTGTTTTAGCATCAGCCTGATATTTTGAGGATTTCTCCTTGGTAAAAAAAAAAATCTCAATTGAATGCAAACCAGTCTCTCCCCTGGAAGCCTTTCCTTGCAACAAGAGATGGCCAGTTGCAACTCTATTTCCACCATCATTAGGAGTCCTCATTAGGATTACCTTCATGTATTCAAAGAAGTTTCCACTGCCCTAGGTTAACCTCACAATTGCAGCTGCCTCTTCCTGAACTCTCTCTCCATCCTATTGCCCTCTTACCTGACCCCTCCCACTCTAGTTCCCCCTAGCCCCATTCTACCTGCAAAATATATTCTATTTCACCTTCCCAGGGGGATTCACGAATCCCTCTTCTTTACCTAATCTGAGTCTATGGATTGCAGCTTAGTTATCATTTACTTAATAGCTAATATCCACTTATAAGTTGACACATACCATATTTATCTTTCTGGGTATGGGGTACTCTTACTCAGGAATTTTTTTTTCTAGTCCCATCCATTTGCTTGTAAATTTCATGATGTCTTTTTTTTTTTAAAGCCAAGAAATACTCCATGTGTAAATGTACCACATTTTATTTACCCATTATTCTATTGAGAGACATCTAGGTTGTTTCTGGTTTCTAGCTAGTATAAATAAAAGTGTGATGAACATGTTGAGCAAGTGTCCCTTTGGTAGGATGGAGCATCCTTTGAGTATATGCCCAAGAGTGGCATAGCTGGATCATGAGGTGGATCTATTCTCAATTTTCTGAAGAACTGGCATACTGATTTCTGAAATGGAAACTTCTAGTTTCTTTGGAAAGTTAAGTATGTCAAATGATGTTTTGCTGGGGCATGCAGGTGAAAGGATGTCTTGCTAAAGCAGATCCATGAAAGAATGTTTTCCTGAAGCAGACAGGGTGAAAGGATGTTTTGATATAGCAAACACATAAAAAGACCCAGGATGAAGGAGTATAAATATGACCTCACAGACAGTGGGAGATGAGCACTAAGCATTGGTTTGCTCTGCCTTGCTATTCTTCGCTAAGGACATGCAGTATTGAGTTACCTCACATAGTGTGGTTGAGCTCAGCTTGTGGTAACACAGCCACTTTACTGAAAGCGTTTATCAGCTGTAGGAGTTCCTTAGTGGAATTTTTAGGATAGGTATGTATACTATCATATCATCTGCAAATAATGATACTTTCCAATTTGTATCACCTTAAGCTCCTTCAGTTATCTAATTGGTCTAGCTAAAAATTCAACTACTATATTAAATAGGTATGGAGAGAGTAGACAGCCGAATCTTATTCCTGATTTTAGTGGAATTACTTTGCATTTCTGTCCATTTAATTTGTGTTGGATTGGGCTTGCTGTAAATTGGCTTTATGGTGTTTAAATATGTGCCTTGTATCCCTGAACTCTCCATGAGTTTTATCATGAGGTATGCTGGATGTTTTTCAAAGGTCTTTTGTGCATCTAATGAGATGATCAGTTTTTTCCCTTTCAGTTTATTTATATGGTGTATTACATATATTCAATTTTTTATATCAAACTATTCCTGAATCTTTGGGATGAAGCTTACTTGATCATGGTAGATAATCTTTTGTGTGTGTGTATTCTTAGGATCATCAGTTAAATGTCTAATATGTAGCTCTTTGACACATTTATTTAATATTTTTGTATTTTTGTAATTTATTTTAATGTCTTTTAAAATTATTTCTTAATTTATACTTTCCTTGCATTTATTTTGGTTTTCTGTCTTGGCTCGTTGAAATAACTACTTAGGTTTTGTTTGTTTGTTTGTTTGTTTGTTTTTTGTTTCCTTGTGTTCTGTATTTGCCTCAGACAAGTGTTCTCGCTGGCTGTCTCTCACTGGTAATGACATCGAGTTCCCATTCTTGTTCTTTTCTAAATACTCAGGCTTTCAGATTTGTCCCAAGAGCCATCTGTTAGTGGTTTCTTTATAGCCACTTGGTTTTTTTCAGTTTACAGTGTTGAACTTAACGTCTGGCTTCAATGACCTATGGTCAAAGACTGTGCTTTGCCTGATGTCTGCTTCATTGAACTCCACTCAGGTTTTCTATGTGTTAATGCATGATCAATTTTATGATTTTTTTCCCATGGATCTTTAAAACAGAGGTAGTAGTTTCTATTTACTGAATAGTACATTGCATTTTTAGTAACAAATTAGTTTTTTAAACTATGCTGATACTATTTCAGTATTGTAATTTTTGGTTAATATATCAATAAGTAGAGCCATACTATGTCACTCATGGTTTTTGTGTTGTGGGATTTTTTTTTCTTCATATATATTGAGGCATAGCCATATGACTGATGTCTTCATTGATTTTTGTCATTTATTAATACACAGTCGACATTTGTTGTTATAAAATAATCCTGTTAATGGAGTTTTCGCCTTGAGTTTTATTTGACTGATATTGTGTAGTCATTACATTCTTTTAGTATTTTAGGGTTTTTTTTTTCCTGGTAAAGTTTGACTTATATGTAAGGCCACATCGTCTGAGTGCACCATTGGACATTAGCTTAAGTATAAACCAATGGGCATAAGTTAATGGTAACAAATTTTCTTTTTGTGCCTTAACATTATGTTACTCTACATACATACTTTGCATTTTGAGAGTGTTATAAAATTTACATGTCCATTCCATACCATCCCAAATACCTTTTTTACTGTTAAGCACCTTTCTCATCGTTGGGACAGAATGCCCAGCAATGTAACTTAAGAGAAGGAAGGCATGTTTTAGTTCCGGTTTCTCAAGTTTCCATCCATCATGATAGGGAAGGCATGCATGTATGCAGGAGCGGCCCCACCAGCCATGGTGAGAGTTAGGCAATGGCTGTTCTCCCTGTGGCTAACTGAGAAGCAGCAAGTGGAGAATCAGAGTGGAGGATAGGGAAAGAGATTTTTAATTGAATTTTATAATATCAATTATATATAATATATTTTTATATAAATTATATAGATGTATATCTATATAGTATAAAGTTTAGTGGTAGAGACCTATAAATGTTGCCTTTAATTTCTTTTTGGAACTAATTTCACAGATTTTGTGTCAAAATAACAATCATTAGCGATAGTGCAAGAATTGCTATCAATTGGTCTATAGTTAATTACTAGGGGATGGCAAAGATTTTAAAAGTCTTAAACTTCTCCAGGATTATTGTGTTGGCCATTCTGTCTCTGGAATCCCTTCACTCGGCCCCCTTCCTTCCTTTTCTGGCTTGCACCCTGCTCTAGGAGGCTGACCTCCATGTGCAATGTCGTCTATAGCCCCTCTTACTGGGCTTCTTGTGCTAATCAAGGTTCCTTTGAGGAAAAGAACTAAGAGATTGCATATAAAGGGAAAACATTTGATTGGCTCACATGATCAGAAACTAGATGGTCCTATAATGATATTCTGTGAACTAGAGAGCTGGGAAAACCAGTGGCTATTCAGTTCAAGAATTTGGAAGCCTCAGAACCAAGGACAAATCATGCTCTCCTTGTCCAAGACTGAAGACCTAAAAGTCTTTAAAGAATCTCAGGTGGGAGTTCATCTTCAAACACTGGAAAAAGCTATCTAAGCGCAGTGAGGACAGCAGAAATATAGGTGCCTACTGAATTAGAACAGAGCATGCTTGTGCCTTCTGGTTTTCTTCTTACTCTTTGGTGCTAATAGAAGTGTGGTCAACACTCAGGGTACATTGTCTCTCCTTAGTTCACTGACCTGTTTTCCCATGCTCTATACAAATGTGTTCACAGAAATCCAGTTTACTTTACTGATTTTTTTGGCATCTCTCAATCCAGTAAAATTGGCAATCAAGGTACTATCACACTTCTGACAGAGCTCAGATCACTGGGACACTATGTTGTTTCTTTGTGAGACTTTTCAAAGTAGTATTCTGCTTTCTCCTTCAGTCTTAACTGATCCAGCACATTGTTTCTAGGCTCGTTCCTTTGAAAAGTAAGCAATGGAAAAACACTTAGTTGTTTTTGGTGGGGAGAGATATAACGGGACAGAAAATGAATGGAAATCTTGAGTACAAGGCTTAAGGCTGAACAGGAGCTAGAGCAGTGGTGTTGGCTACAGAGATCATGATAAAGTTTACACTGTGAGAATGGTCTGGCTCCCACACTTCTATTCCTGCAAGAATCGTGAATCCTCCTCAAACCATTTTGGCCCTGACTTAGCATTTGAAGTTCATAGAGAGGTCACACTTGATGCCTTCCCTAGAAAAGATTGGGGATCATTTTGGCTTCTGGATCAAGAAATATCCATAGACAACTTGACAGAAACAAAGCAGAAATAGGTCTCAAATAGTCAGGAATGACCAGTGCTGTGGCTGAGGAGATAGCTCAGCTTTTAAAGTGCTTGCCTTGCAAATCCAAGGCCCTGGGTTTCACATACAGAACTCATATTAACAACAAAGAAACTTGGTTTGCTGGTGTGCACTTGTTATCCCAGCACTGGGGAGCAAACCCCTGTGGCTCACTACTCATCCTGCCTAGGCTTTTTGGTAAGTTCCAGACCAAAAAAGACCTTGTCTCAAAAAGTATACAGGACTGGTAGAATATAACCTTCTGGCAAAGACATATATACATGCATATGCGCACACACACACACACACACACACACACACACATACACACGATGAGTGGCCTCTGTATATAGTTATCTATAATGACATCTTAATGCTCAGCACATATTATCTTGTGAGTATTGTAACATGTTATAGACTTAAAAGGGGAGAAGGTAAAATGACTTCTTAATTATGTAATTTTTTGCTCATTCGCTTATTGATCTCTCCTTTCCTGTATCAGCCAATCAAACAAGACTTATTGGCTAAGTTATGCTGAGTATATTCTTTAGACTTTACCTCTGTCAACCCAGAATATTTAATTCTAGTAAAGTAAATATACACACAGCAAAGAGTTCAAAATATCATAAATCAGATTCATGTAAACAGGCTATGATGTATCTTTCCCCAAGAAACAGTATTGCCAGGGGTAACAGATAGCTGTTGCAGATGAATCTTTCCCCTAGCTTTCAGGATTCGGAACCCATTCTGAAGATCAATGTTAATTCAAGAGTTCTCAGCTCAAAATGCAGCTTGTTCCGAGCTCTGGATATAGTGCAGGAGAAGGAGAAAGGAATGATTTGTGACCCAAAGAATGTGCCTTGACAGCTCAAACCCAAAACACATTCAGAAATTTCCACAGGGGCTTTCTAGGTGACCTTGTGGGGAACAATCTTCACCTGCCAGAGAGGGTAAGATAGCTGGGTGAAATGTAAGGAGAAAAGAACAGTGGATTTTACCTCGTGGCTCCGTTGGGCTTTTGGAGACACATCTCTGTGTGTTTTGCATACAAGACATCTATGCAGACATTTTGGAGAACTGGCAAGGTAGATACCACAAAGCTGCATCTTCCCACAGACCTTTGAGAGTGATGAAGGAATCCCAGCAGTGTCTGAGGTGGCTGGTTCCTGCTGCCCTGAAGCTAAACATTGTCACTGAAGCCCCACTCAGCAGCCTCCTTGAAAGCAGGGTCTGGAGCTGGTCCATAGGGTCGAATTATGTGATTCCCAAAGTCCCATGCCATTGTTAGCTAGAAATCAAGGTCAACTAACAGTTCAGCTAAGAAGCCTCTGTCCTGAGTTAAGTATGGGGGACCACAAGGAAAGGAGCCTTTAGCTTCAACTCACCAGCTTGTTTCTTAAAAGGAGGCACTAGTCACAATCGCTCATTCTGTTCTAGACTGTCCAGTGAATAGAGAAATACAGTGCAGATATTCTGACGCACCAAAACCCAACAAACCAACCAAAGAAAGAAAGAAAGAAACAAGCAAGTAAGCAAAAAACCTTGAAGCTTATCTTTAGGCCAACGTATAAGCTCTAAGTGGTGAAGTCACAATAAAGTGTGATGCCTATTTCTCTAGCATATCTTTTAAAGGAGTACTTATTTAGTGCGACCATCAGTAACCAAATACCATCATGGGACAAAAATGCAACACTGTGCTGCCAGAATTAGCTAGAAATGAAGTTTGGATCGCTTGAAAAAATCTGTTTCCCTTCCAGAATAAACAATTCTGCACATTCTTATTTTTTCAGCGTTTCAAAAGAAGGTGTTAGATTGAATGCACAAAGAGGCAGGCTGACCTCTGGGATACTTCTGACTTTTAAAAAAGATCAAACTCTAAGCACCATGCTCTTTCAAAACTGATCTGAGTCTCAGAGATTATTTCTTGTTCAAAATCTCTCTCTAACATAGCTCGGTCTCATTAGAAGATGAATGTCTATTTTGTGTATCCCCAGCTTTTAACCTGGAAGGTGTGACCCCATGTCCTCAAAGGATTCATAGTATTTCTACCACAGATTACAGACAACCCAACCTCCTGGTCATGGAGATAAGGAGACTGGGCCAGGAGGCTCAGGTCCCAGCTTCCCAGCTGCTAACCTAAACCTTGCTGGGTTGATCAAATGCTTCACATTTCCGCTTTCCCACCCTTCAGGTCATATGTGCCCTGCTTGCCTCACTGATTCCCGAGCCAGGATCACACTTTAATGGACAGAAATATTCCGACCATCTCTAACATACTGTGTTATTCTGTACTGGGTCCCAAGAAGCTGCAAACGTCTGTGCATTTCGTGTAAAATAGCTTTGCTAGGCTATTAAAACTGTCTTTAAAAAGAGCCCTAAATCTCTTTCCAGTCCCACATTGCAGCAGCAGTGTGCTCTTAGCTGCAGTCTGGGCAATGACAAAAGCAGACATCTTCTATACTTCCTTTAACAAGGAGCAGACTGATGCTGTTTTGAAGGACAGTTTTTACTGACACCTAAACTATGGAAGGAAGCAGATGGCAGAAGGATGAGAAATTTTATTCTTTAAAACCTTGAAAGATACTAAATTCTGGTCTAGGACCATTTGGAGCAATTGACCATCCAAGGAATTTTATTGAGCCTTTGAAATGTCAAGTGCAGAACAGAGTTTCTCAGGAATACTATGTTACTTGACATGATATATTTGAAACATGTAAACTATTGCTGGACTCCAACAGAAAATGGAGCACTGAGCAGCAACATTAAGCATTAAAGGTGGGCAGTAAGGGTTTTAAATATGGGCTCACTCACTGAACAAAAGAAACAAACGTGAGTCATGAGAAAAGCTTGAGTCCCATGTCTGTGGCCAATGCTTTGTGCCACCCCTTGTATCTTATGCTTTCTTGTCCCCTGACCACTGTCTCTATGTCTCTGCTGCCACAATTATTTCTCTCCCTAAGTAATCTACATGTACACATCCCAAGAATGGATTTGCTGAGGTTCATTAGTTTGTTCAACATTCAGTATCCTTCTAGATTTCAAAACAGGTCACCAAGAGGTTATTGGACAGCTAATTCTCATTTCATTGAGTGGTTGTGGGAGTAGGGATGTCAAGTGACGTGAGGCACATTCCAGGAGGATTTCTACATAAACAGATTGTGGAGGAGGTAGGGAAGTGTTTGGGGGTGATGAGGAAGAGGATCAGAAAGGTCAGGCAGCCAAAGAACCGGTCTTGTGGTATTAGTTTAGCCCAAGTGGGAGAGCCTAAGAAATGATATAAAGCATGTTTCCCAATGTGATTCCAGGAAAGCTGGCCTATGACAACTCTACTTACTCTCTGAGGGACGCTGGGGAGGCAGAAAACGAGTGTTCATTCTTTGTCAGTGTTCAGTACCTCTGGCAAAGGCATTTGAAAGTCTTGGAGCTCACAGAGATGGCTAGAAGTGGTTATGCCAGAGAGACCTATATTTTTGTTACTCTAATAATTGCTTGGGGCAATCAGCTTAAAAGAAAGAGATATCTCTTTTGCTTCATGATTTCTGAACCTTTACTTGATGGTCTCAGTACCATCACCTTTGAGCCTGTGGTGAGGCACTATAACATGGCAAGAGTGTGTATTGAGAAAGCCTGTTTGCCCCATGGCATCCAGGGAAGAAGGGGAAGGCAAGGTCCTAATATCCAAAGCCAGGATATGCCATTATTGACCTTACTTCTTTTACTGGACCTTACCACCTCTTCAAGGTTATCCTCCCCAGCCCCAACTTCTCATAACACCACAGGTTGGTGACCAAGCCCTTAAACACACATGCCATTGGAGGACACTTAGTCAAACTACAGCAGCCACTTTTCCCTGGAATGGTTTGCTTGTGTGGGTTTCAAGTCACAGCTTGTCAAATACCATTTTTATTAAGGCAGTAATTCAATTTAAATTTTAAATTAAATTTAATACAGGCAGTAATAGATCTCTGTGTTTGACTTTTAGACAACCTTTCAAATGCCTAGAATCCTTCCACATAACTGAACTTATTTTTTGAATGTTAGTTTATAGATGAATACTCAACTTTTCTATGCTGATGTTGGGAGCCAGTGACAGTTCAGTACTGACAGCACTGAGATTCTTGATACTTAGTTGAATCAAGAAAGAAGTTGATTATTTTACTTTATTTTTATTCTTGCCCAGATTTTAATGAAAAGTAAACTGCTCTAATATTAATCATAGGATCTTTAATATGCTTAATAAAATAAAGACAAAGCTGCAAACTAGAGAACATGTCAAAGCATTGGAAATTTTTTAGTCATATTTGAACTTAATCTTTGTTTTGTGTTCCAAGAACAAAATTAATACCAAGTGCAAGTTAATAATTCAAACATTAAGACAGAAGTTCTATCTCAGTTGTTGAAAGTCAGCACCCTTTGCATGTGTAAGGATCTTGTTGCTCCACTGTCAGTTTCTGAACTTTTGTTCATGTTGTTCTGGGAATTCGTGTATACAAATTGGAGACTGGATAGCAAAATTGCCCTACGAAAAAGTAAAGATAATGTAAAACATCACATTTCTATAGCTGCAAATGAGCTCTGGTTAGGGAAGTGTTTGGCCAAATGTCCATGAGTTTTGAAATCTGTCTCATCATCTGGCGTCTGTCAATATAATAAGGCCAAACTGATGAGGGAGACTGGACCCATATAGGATTGATCACAGACCAGAAAGCATAAGCCAACTATGTGAGGAGAAAGTATAGAACTCTTCCCTATTTGAAGAAATACCCTAACTATGTGTCTTAGGGTTTTGCTGCTGTGAACAGATACCATGACCAAGGCAATTCTTATAAGGACCACACTTCATTGAGGTTGGCTTACACGTTCAAAGGTTCAGTTCATTATCATCAAGGCAGGAGTGTGGCAGCATCCAGGCAGGCATGGCACAGGAACAGCTGAGAGTTCAACTTCTTACTCTGAAAGCAAACAGAAGACTGGCTACTCAGGCAGCTAGGGTGAGGATCTCAAAGCTTACCCACACAGTGATACATTTCTTCCAACAAGGCTACACCTCCAAATATGCCACTTCTTGAACCAAGTGTAGTCAAACTATCACACTGTGGCCATGTGTGGACTCTAAAAATCAGTTGATAGACTTTTTGGATAGAACCGTTCAACTCATGAGCCCAAATCAAGGAGCCATAAATAGGTTTGATAATATTATAAAAGCAATTCTCTCAGCAAGTAAGCAAGCCACTGTGGTTATACACGACTGGTAATAGTGGAACCTAGAGCCATAGAAGATTCTGGCATATATTCTTTGATCTGAACTGGATCCCCAAGTATATGGAGGGCGTTATACTAGTGGATTAAGAACACTGCTAACCTCAGATCTTGATACTGACTGAAATCCTGTGAGCAAAAAAAAGGTAAGCTTATACCAGGGTTATAAATCTATTTTGAGAGCCTCGTCTCTGGCCCTTCCTGGATGGAAGGGGTCCATAACTTTACTAAGTGAAATTAATGATATCAGCTGTCCAAGCAATTTTGTTTTACTGTTTGGCTGATATATGAGTCCAGGGTCTAGGGTCCCTAATAGGAGATACACACATCTTTATTCCTAATGCCCACTCACAGGATTCATGTGATTCTGGTTTGTGTGTGTGTGTGTGTGTGTGTGTTGTGTGTGTGTGTATGCCAATTTTTTAATGTTTCAAGTTCTTGACCATTTGGCCATGTTGACCTCTGACTCCTGACCAAATTATTAATTATTTTCTACTGTCTCTGAATCACATATATTCTAACATTTGAACACTCTTCCACCCAAAGCATAAACAGGTGCCATACACATTGATGAGCCTTAACATCCCTCTTGCACAAACAGTGTGAAGGTAATTGCTGGGGCTTTTGCTAAGTGCATCTTGGATGTTGTAAGAAACTGCCAAAGCTGTTCCAAGTGCAAGTAGCATTTTTATGTCTCCTCAGAAAAGAATGAGAATTGTAAGCCAATCCTTGTTCTTTGGGCCCTTTTAAGTTTAGTAATTTTGATTTGGATGTGCTGTGGTATTTCATTGTGATTTTAATTTATACATCCTTGGGAAGTAATGTTGACTGCCCAATCACAACTTCAAGACCATTTATGTATGAAGTGGCCATTCAAAGCTTTTTAAAAAGTGGATTACTTTTTATAAAAATTAATCAGCTGTAAGATTTTTTCCATATATTCTGCACACAAGATCTTTGCTGGATAGATTACTAACATTTCCCCATGTCTTTTCATTCCTTTTTATATAATCCTTTTAAAATTATGCTTATTTATTTCTTTGTTTTGTATGTATAGGTCACAGGGTCAGTTTTCTCTTTCTCCCATGTGGTTATTGAGGATGGAACTCATGGCTTGGATCCCCATGATTTTTTTCCTTGCTTTTGGTAAGGAGTTAAGCTGCTGAGCCACACAGCTAGGCCTTTCTTCTCCTTAGTTGTGCTTTTCTCTTGCTGTATCAGGTGTTTTTTTTTTTCTGAAGATTCACCCCTTTATTTTAGTGAGTTTCAGTAAACCAGAGTTCACCAGTTCTACAGCATAGATAGTCATCTTACCACAGGGGTCATCTGCCCCTACCTCCCGAGTGCTGAGATTATGGGTGATGACCTGCCCAGCTCTTTATGTAGATTCTAGGAATCTGATATCCATCTTCACATTAGTGTGGCAAGCACTTTGCCCACTGAGCTATTTCCCCAGCTCTTTCTAGGTATTTTCATCCTTACACATCACATTAAGGATCTAATCACGGGATTACAAATCATAACCACAATGAGTGACCATCATATCCACATTATGGCTGTGATCAAAACAAAGATAGTAACAAGTGCTGATGAAGACAAGGAGGAACTGGAACCCTTGCCTGCCAGCCGGAGGGGCCCTGAAAGGCTTCAGCCGCTTTCCAAGCTGGCTTGGCATGTTAGTATTCCTAAAATACTAAGGTGTAGGTTTGTCAGAGAACCTAGTGATTCCACTATGACCTTTATGCACATGTGAGTACACACACACACACACACACACACACACACAGAGATATTCACTCACACATACATACAGTACACACATGCTCCCATACACACAAGAGAAAAATAACAACAAAAGTAATTCAAAAGGAATTAATTTTACTGTTTGCAGTTAATGCTATCTATTACTGTAAAGAGAAACAATTGATACCCAGTAGCAAATAAGACAGTTTGTTAATATTACTAGGAACCAAGATTTTCAAAAAATGAACAAACAAACAAAAAATACACATAGACAAAGGCATTAGGGGGAAACCCTATGATGTTCAAATCTAATTTGAAATATAAAGACAAAACCCCTGATTTTCATATCAAACTTTACATGTATCTAACTGACACACCATGTAAGACCAATGGCACCCCAGTGACAACCTGTGCATTTAGCATTCTCATGTTGTTTTCTAAATATTTTGGAACTGGAAAAAAATACCTATGACTGAATTCCAAGTGTAGATGGCAGAGCAAGTACAAAGCAGGGCTTAAGATACATCGTTGTTGCCAAAGCGAGGAAGAGATCTTGGCGCTCATGGCAGGAGTACCTAAGAACCCGCTTGAGGAGACATGCATCCTCTCATTGGTCAAATCTGGAGCAATTTTAACATTTAAAAAATAATTAACTATAATAAAAAACAACCTTTAAATCCAGAGGGGGAGAAGGGAAGAGAGAAAATGCGCGGCTTCATTTTCCACCTTGAAGGTGACTTTTACATTAAATGTTCACTCTGTAAATCTGTAATTAAAGGGAAAAAATGTAATTTATCCCACCTTTTAAGGCGATGGGAATTGTTCCTAGAGAAGAACACCAGCTAGTCCGTGTGTCTAATGCTCTAATGAGAACATTAGAAAACCATCATTTTGTAATTGTCAGTGAAATAATTGACTTATGCTGGAATGATTCACAGATGCTAAGGGCTAAAGTCCTTAGGTGAAAGTAAGCTGTAGAAAAGGGCTATCTCATGGTGCCTAGCTAACCCCATGGCAAACAGTTAAAAGAACAATAAAAGTGCTTTCACAGTGCAGGAGTCTGGTTTTCAATCCTTTTCCAAATTTAGTTTCACTAAAATGCATGTGTTTCTCCTCTTCATTAGCGAAAAGCCTGTCTCTCGTTATCCTTAGACAATTGACTTATTTGTCCAGTCACCTGAGTGTAGCTAATTTCCTGAGCCTGCCAGGCTAATCTTGCCGCCTCTTCTGACATTGTCCTTGAGTGGGACACAGAGCTAGCTGACACCCAAGTGTCTCTCCTGTTGATCTGAAGCTACTCTCATAATTAGCAGCTGCCACTGGGTTTGCCCTGATTTCTCAAAGGCTGTCTGTATCCATCCTGTTTCTTATGGTAATGAGACTAATTACAATGATTTTTCTTTGAGCACGATGCTAGATTTTGGTTGTGTGTGTGTATGTGTGTGTGCCATGTGTACACATATACTTATATGAATACATATGTGTGTGAACTACGTCTACACAGACAAATGTTAATCTGTATGCAGATCTGCCTTTTTAATCTGGGGTGTGCAGTATGCCCCCCCCCCCATTTGTTGGGCTGATTGTTATTTTCAAGGGCTGATATTTGCTTGCTCATTTTGGACATGGTCTTGCTCTGTAGCCTGGGTTGGCTTTCCTTGGTAGGGTTAGTCTTTGATTCTCCTGCCTCAGCCTCCCTATGGCTGGAATTATAGTTGTACGCCATGATTCAATTTTGGAAAATGAGTTTTTACTATTTATGGAGTGGGGTCTCTCCTTTAACCTGTTATAGGTGATTAGATAATCTAATGTTGAAGTATTCCTCGTATCTCCAGGATGAACTCCATCCTACTATTGTGCATTAACTTACTAGCTCCTTACATTTCACAACGCTCCTGGACTGTTTATAAATTGCACATTGATCTGTAGTTCCGCGTTGCACTCAGTTTATCAGGACTGATGTCAGTGTCCTCTTTCTCTCCTAGTCCTAACACACACACAGATAACAGTGTTGCTGTGGTGAGAGCCTGTTCCTTGGTGCTTTGAATGACGTCGTTAGCGAGACTGATGGTTTCTGGTGTTTCTGTGTCGAGTTATCTTTGACAACCTCTCCACATCGTCACTGGTAATTTGTATTTGTCTTCAGAAGTCTTTGTTGGGGTCGTACTTCCCTAGAAACAGATAGTTTCTATCTAAATTTTCAAGTGCATTTGCAGAATATTCCCACACAATTGTTTAAGTTGTTTTTAGTCCATTCTAATCATTGAGTTTGTATGTTTGGGTTTTCTTTGTACTTTCTTTTGGAAATAAGATAAGCTTCTCTTTTACACCTTTCATCTGACTTCACTCGGATGAACCATTATGTTTATTATTTTTACATAGTTAGTTCACAAATCATTAATACCCACTTTTGTCTTTAACTTTTACTGCTTTCCTTATATTTATTTTCTTTCTCTTATCCCTTGTTTTAAATATTTTTTAATTCTTTTTCTTTTTTAATAATTTGAGTAAGGCTTTGAATTTTTCTCTGACATGTGCATTCTGACATAAAATCTTCTTATTGTTGCTATGGTATAAATTTTCTAGAATTTCAGTTTCTAATGTTCTTAATTTAAAAACTTTAACGGTCCTAACTTCAGATAGTTGGGTTGTTTCTGTTTATTCAAACAAGTAATTTCTATACTGGGGCCTATAGTATTCCGTGACATACTCTTTATCGATCAACTCTTTATCAATTGAACTTATTTCTCTTATGCTTCTTGAGAGCATTCAATGTAGACATTAGACATTAATAATGGGATTGTTCTCTTAGGGCCTCTCTCTCCCTCTCCCTCTCTCTCTCCCCCTCCCTCTCTGTCTCTCTCTGTCTCTCTGTCTCTCTCTCTCTGTCTCTGTCTCTCTCTCTCTCCCTCTCCCTCTCTCTTTCTTCCCCTCCCTCTCTGTCTCTGTCTCTCTCTGTGTCTCTGTCTCTGTCTCTCTGTCTCTCTGTCTCTGTCTCTCTCTCCCCCTCCCTCTCTGTCTCTGTCTCTGTCTCTCTCTGTGTCTCTGTCTCTGTCTCTGTCTCTCTCTCTCTCTCTCTGTAATTGCTTTGTGATGTGTGCCTGAGATTTATCTATCTTTTGCGTGTGATGAACAGTTGTTTGGTTTTCTAAACCTCCCTGAGATCTTCCTGGTTGTGGTTGGTAGATTCTCCTTATCGTCACAAGATGATGTGTTTGACCTTACTTCTCTTTTATGATTTCAATCATTATTGCTGTTCTCTCTCCGTCTGTCTGTCTCTGTCTCTGTCTGTCTCTGACTCTGTCTCTGTCTCTCTCTCTCTCTGTCTCTGTCTCTCTCTTACACTCTCTCTCTCTTTTGGTTTGGCAAACACCTTAAAGATGAAATGTGTGGTTTAACTGAAGAACGTCCCCCACAGGCTGAGGTGTTTGCACACTTGGTTCCCAGTTGGTGGCTCTGCCTGGGGAGATAGAGCAGCTTTGCTGGAGGAAGAACAGCCGTAAGGAAGGGCTTTGAAAAGGGCTTTGAAAAGTCTTGCCCGGCTTTCAGTCGGTTCTCTCTGCTTCCTGTGTCTTTGCCATTGAAGATGTGCTCGCTCAACTTCCTGCTCCAGCCACCTGCTGCCTCCCCTGTCATTATGGACTCTCCCTCCAAAATCATAAGCACAAATTTCCTTTTCTGTCTATAACTTGCATTAGTCATGGTATTTTATCACATCAACAGGAAAGGAACTGATATAGTTTTCCTCTCCTGCCCACAACTTCATTTCTTGAGATAGGATATTGCTATGTTACTTGAGCTAGCATTAAAATGGTGATCCCCCCCCCCAACTCCACCTCCCCACCTCACTTCAGCCCCTCAAAGGCTCTACCTGGCCATTACAGGCACATGTCAGAATTCCTGGCTTGCATTTTTCTTTTGATATTTAGAGAATCATGTGGTTCTTGGTCTCTTGCTTGTTATCTTAGAACTTTAAAGAAATTGCTTAATGGAGCTCAAGAGATGATGGATTTGTGCTTAAGAACATGCAGCCTCTTGCAGAGGACCCGAGTTCAATTTCCAGCACCTAGAACTCACAACAGCCTTTAAATCTAGCTCTAGAAGATCTGATACCTTCTTCTGGCCTCTAAGGGCACCCAAGCTCACTTGTAGACACTCTCAAACATACACATAAATAACCAATAAGTACCTTTTCAATAAGAAGAATAGTCTTAAGTTTCTGTTTGTCAACTCTTGATGATACCTACCTATCATGAATAAGAAATGGATTTCATTTCTGCACATCCCTCGTCTAGCTGCTAATATTAATTAGCTGTGTTATTGTTTTGACTTCTAGCTACAATTTCTACAGTCATGCAGTTGACTCTTATTCTCTCATATTATCTTTCTTGTGCTTTTCAGCACACTGTGTCGCGTTCTTGAGTGTTCTAGTTAGCTACTGCTACTAATCAGTGGATTTTCTGTGTGAGGTTCCTTTTCTTCCCTTCCCCTTTCTTTCATTCACGTTTGTCTTTCAGAAGCACTATGACCTAATTAGTTGTGGGAAGCATGAATTCTGGACAAATTCTGTCTGAAGTTCTGCACTTGCAGGCAGTAACCTCAGGCAAATAAGTTAGTTAGACTCCAAATGCCGCTGGCACGTCACCTGTAACTTAGCCAGGCCATGATGCCTGTGGATTTGGATTGCAACACAGTGCATGTGAATTTGCATTGACTTAAACATTTTAAAGGGTGTGGAGCAGTTCCTGACAGCACAGACACCAAGTAAGCATACACGAACGAACCCCAACTGGTGTGATTGATCACCTACTGTACAATCAGATCACTACTTTTCATCCCACTCCATGGGCAGACCAGTAAGATGTCCTGTCTCAGCAGTTTTCATTCTGCTCCACACCTTTCAACAGGTTGGAGCAGTCTGCTGGCCATTCTTGAGTGAACCCCAAGGATTCACTGTCCCAGCTAAGGGACCTGGGGTTTCCATGACAGCCTAATGCTTTTGGAGAACCTGGCCTATGCAAAAGTTTTGACTTTATCTGTCTTTTTTCTAGACTTTAAATTTGTGCCAGAACCTTTTGCCTTTAGTAGTTTGGGTTTAGATTGTAATTACTTTTCTGTTCCAATGAACATGAAGTTTTGTCACTTAAAAAAAAAATCTCTCTGTCTCTCTCTGTCTCTCTGTCTCTGTCTCTGTCTCTCTCTTTCTCTCTCTCTCTCTCTCTCTCTCTCTCTCTTTGTGTGTGTGTGTGTGTGTGTGTATGTGTATGTGTGTGTGTATGGGTGTGTGTGCGCACGTGTGCACGGCTAATGTCAGATGACTTCCCCCGTTGTTCTCCATTTGATTTTTTGAGACATGGTCCTTCACTGGGCTTGAGCTCCATGATTCTGCTTAGCTGGCTTACTGGCTGACTAGCTGCCCAGCAAGCTCCAGGGATCCTCCTGTCTCCTCTCCTTTTCCAACACCGGGTTACAGATATGACCAAACTTACATGGATACTGGAGATTTAAACTCAGATTCTTTACTGAATGATCCATCTCCCCAGCTCCAGAAAGGACCATTCCTATTGTTTAGGTTGTTTGGGTGTGTGAGGGGAGAGAGACTCTTTTCTGGGTTAGTTAGATGTGCAAGCTGACTGAATTTGATTTAAATGAGTGTCATTGCATCGAATTTTAAATTGCTGTTCAGAAAGTCCCAAATTGCATTTATTTTCTCCCAGATAAGCCCTTGCTTTTCACAACTCGCAGAGACATGTTGCATTCTGAGCACACAGTTTAGAACAGTAGTTATGATGTTTGGAATTAATACATTCACCTAGTCATACATCAAATTATACAGAAAAGCTGGGCAAAGGGCTGTCGGCTGCTTTCCCGTTTTCCATTTCCTCAGCCTTAATTCCCAAGAGAAGTAATTGTTACCTGGTTTTATTTCTAGTTCTTCTGGCAGCTAGTTGGATGTATTTAGATCACCAGTAATACATTTATACACATTTTTTTGTTAATTTTACAACTACCAAAGGCCCAAATAACAAGTTGGCATGTTAGCATATGTCCCACGCAGCATGATCGCCATCTTCTTTGTAGAGTTGTATTGTCTGACTTCTGTACACAACTTCATTAGTCTTGTCATGCTTAAGAACATCTTATGGTTTGCTGTCAGGCCTTCTGAGTAGATTTTCCCTGCCAGCATAAGACCGGCTCCTTGATTGGCAGATAAATGGGGGTAATTTTCCCTGAAGACAACCACAGGGGCTGTGAAGGTTCTGTGCTCACTGTCACTCTCCTGCTTCCACACTCAGACTTACTGAGTGCTTTCTGGGAAACACCTGAATTATATCAGATTGTTGTTTTGAAAGGATCCTATGATCCCAATACTAGGCCATTTAGAGGTCAGAGGATTTCTGGGAGTTCTAGGTCATCTGGGCTTCAGTATGAGACAAAACCAACCACCAAACAACTGAGCTCTTTGATTCATCTTTGATCATTTTCCCCAGTACAGATTCAAAATGCCTCATCAACTATTCCAAGGTTAAAATATTCTAAATGCTGTTTTTAGAGCTTATTTGATGCCGAGACCAGAGCTGAACTGACCTGCAGCTGTGTTTACTCTCTGAAATGTTTTGTTGTGAGGTTCCACACTGAATTCCTTGGACTATAATATGACATCACGTACCTGTACTGTTGCCATTCTAATATCTGAAGAATTTAGAAACATTTTTTGGTGTTGAAAACTTGAGCAAGGCATTGTTGACCTGTACAAGAGCATTGGAATGATATTACTGAGATCTGTTGACTGATTACATAGGTGAACCTGTTGACTCAATACCATCTACGGTCAACAGTGTTGTTTTTGTGTTAGTTTTTTGTCTTTGTCACTATTTTGTTGCTGTGGAGAGTCAACCTAGCCAAACAACCCTTATAAAGGAAAGCATTTAACTTGGAGGCTGGCTTACAGTTTCAGAGGTTTTAGTCCCTTATCATCATGGTGGAAAGCATGTCTATACACAGAAGAACTAGCTAAGATCTACATCCTGATTTGCTGGGAGAGAGAAAGAGAGAGGTGGGGCTTGACAAGGGCTTCTGAAACCTCAAAGCCCACCCCAAGGGACTCACTTCCTCTAACAAGGCCACACCTCCTAATATTTTTAATCTTTCTGAATAGTGCCACTTTCTGGCAACTAAGCATTCAAATCTCTGAGCCTAGGGGGCTGTTCTTATTCAATCCACCACAGTGTTCAATCAGAAAATGCAATCCATCTTTGTCATTTTTAACATAGAGCCTTTTGTTAAACAAATGCCAGGAAAAACTGAGAAAACAGAAAGGGCCTGTGATTGTTACTGCTAATTGTCAACTGACAGAATCTAGAATCCTATGAGAGATGGTCCTCAGGGGATGTCTGTAAAAGATCATTTTGATTATTCTAATGGATGTGGAAAGGTCAGTGGTAATTGTGGATGGGACCATTCCCTCGGCAGAGGACTCTGGACTGTATAAAATGGAGAAAGTGAACTGAACATTCATCTCTCTGTTTCCTGGTTGTGGATATCGTGGGACTAGCTGCCTTGAAGTCCCTGCCATGATAACCTGAACCTTCTAATCGTGAGCCCAGACAAACCTGTTCTACTGTAAGTTGCATTTGAAAGAGTATTTTCATCACAGGAAGAGAAACAGAGACTATAACAGGGAGATAGTTTATATTAACACAGCTTGTGTGAACATCAGGAAAATCTGCCACTTAGGCTGGAAGGACAACAGGAAGTGAGTAGGAATTTCACAACTTAGAAAATGAGAGCTTGGATCTAGGCTCTGAGGAGACAACACTACCTGGCCAGGTCTGGTGTCTTAGTTAGGGTTTTTATTCCTGCACAAACATCATGAACAAGAAGCAAGTTGAGGAGGAAAGGGTTTATTCAGCTTACTTCCACATGGCTGTTGATCACCAGAGGAAGTCAGGACTGGAACTCAAGCAGGTCAGGAAGCAGGAGCTGATGCAGAGGCCATGGAGAGATGTTCCTTGCTGGCTTGCTTTCCCCTGGCTTGTTCAGCCTGCTCTCTTATAGAACTCAAGACTTCCAGCCCAGAGATGGCACCACCCACAAGGGGCCCTACCCCCTTGGTCACTAATTGAGAAAATGCCCCACAGCTGGATCTCATGGAGGTACTTCCCCAACTGAAACTCCCTTCTCTGTGATAACTGCAGCCTGTGTCAAGTTGACACACAAAACTAGCCAATACAATTGACCCCTTGTCAACTTGACACACAAATACATTACTATTAAGCCTCAACCCTTATGTTTTTATTTATCTCCAAGATCTAAGTCTCATAGTCTTTATATATTAAAAGTTTAATCAATTTAAAATGTCCAATATCTTTTAAAATTCAAAGTCTCTTAACTGTGGGCTCCACTAAAATACAGTCTTCCTTCAAGAGGGAAAAATATCAGGGCACAGTCACAATCAAAAGCAAAACCAACTGGGATCCAACTCACGATCTTCTGGGCTCTTCCAAGGGCTTGAGTCACCTCTCCAGCTCTGCCTTTTGTAGCACACATCTTGTTTTCTGGGCTCCAGAGGCCTGTACTCCATTGTTGCTGCTGTTTTTGGTGGTCATTCATGGTACTGGCATCACCAAAACACTGTTATCTGCTGTAACTAGGCTTCACCAATAGCTCTCTTCATGGTGCCAGGCCTCAAATCCTTTGCATGACTCCTTCAGTCCTGGGCCATCAATTGCAACTGAGGCTACACCTTCACCAATGGCCTTCCATGGCCTCTCACTGTGTTAAGCCTCAGCTGCTCTTCAAGACACCTTTGTGCTGTCAAAACAAGTACCACCTGGGTGACTCTTACACATTACCAAGTCCTGCTGCAGCACAAGGTACAACCTTGGCTATCTCTGGAACACAGCCTCTTAGTGCTCTCAGAAAACACTCCCCAGAAGATGTTACCTCAATGATGCTGGTCTCTTCTTAATCACCGCTAATTTCTTAGCTCCAGCTAACCAGCATCAATAGTCTCAGTAATGCAAAGTTCTCTCTTTAGTAGTTCTGGTATCTTGTTAATCACAGCTGATACTTCAGCCCCAGCTAACCAGAACCACAGAATCTCACAATCAAAACAACATGGCCCTGATAAGAGTCTTTAATCTTCCCTCTGAAATTTTACAAGTCAGGCCTCTATCTCCTGCACTATTCTCAACATGATTTTCCAAGCTCCCACAGACATTCCACAGAGTTCTTAACAGTGGCTCTTCTAGCTCAAAGTTCCAAAGTCTTTCCACAGTTCTCCCCAAAACATGGTCAGGTTGTCACAGGAATACCCCACTTCTGGTACCAATTTGTCTTAGTCAGGGTTTCTATTCCTGCACAAACATCATGACCAAGAAGCAAGTTGGGGAGGAAAGGGTTTATTCAGCTTACTTCCACATGGCTGTTGATCACCAGAGGAAGTCAGGACTGGAACTCAAGCAGGTCAGGAAGCAGGAGCTGATGCAGAGGCCATGGATGGATGTTCCTTACTGGCTTGCTTCTCCTGGCTTGTTCAGCCTGCTCTCTTATAATTTTACTAATATGTGTAAATATGTTTTAATATACAGTAATAGTGGCAATTCTATATACCTTAGCAGATATGTAATAAAATATAGTAATATCCTATCAAACAATATAACATAATACATGTATAATAAGGAAGTAATAAAATACATAGTACTTTCTTAGTTTTAGTGATATTAATAACTTCTGAAGAATTTCATGTCTCCTTCATGCTGGGCCAGCTACTCAGCTGGTCTAATTCTTTTACCTGATGGGTGACCCAGATCTTTAACATTAAAGTATTTAGACCTTTAGTGGCCATGCCTACCTTTAGTTCAGATTATTTTGCAACAAACTTTGCTACTGAAAGAATATGGGCTCCATACATTTCCTTCCCATGTCTACCTTGAAGCCATGATTCCTTTTGATAATCAGGACTAATACCTCAAGCCAATGGAGTAGCCCTTGTCTTGGTTGGCTCATTCAACAGCAAGAAGAACTCAAAATGGCCAAGTAGGAGTCTTGCTTCACAGTTCAGTGGAATCATCACTTTTCCCTTTGGTGGCTGCACTTCCAGACTTCCAGATTTTCAGAATTCAAAACTGAGAGATGAGGTATCAAATGATATGGAAATGAAACTACTCCACTGCTATCCTTTGGTGATTCTCCAAACTGTTTATTCTGTCTATGGAGAAAACACTACTAGAGTGGTTACTGGGTCAAAGTGTATATGGTAACAGGATATTGTTTTATAACTCACATGTAGCAAATTATTGGTAGATTATTGTACTATTTGGTCATATCACATTTGGGTGATGAAGTTCCTACTGAAAATACAAATTTAGATTATTAACTTGCTATGTCAAAAGAGAATTTCATGTTGGAGAATGATAGGCTGTTTCCGAGTGAATGAATCAATCAGTAGATGGACTGTGAAGCATGAGTTAGTCAGAGAGGGTGGTCTTGCCATTGTGGGATTTCTCAGCCTCCTTAACTAGACAAACAGCTGGTATAATCTTATCTCTAGCTCAGTGGCCAGCAGAGTTGCCACTGAATCTGTTTATCCATTGTCTTATCTAGGAACACATGTGTCAGAGTGAGCTGCTTTGACCCAATGCATGCTTACCTTGCTTATCCTGAGAGTCTTGCTACAGTAGTGTAGATTATGGCTTTTACTTGACTTCTCAGATTCCCCAATGTAGCCCACGACAAGGTAGCATTTGTTGTTATTTTGCTTAATTAGACACTCTTCTTCATGGAGGAATGCCTATGTTGGTTGGATTTGAAAATCAGATCTGCCCTGCTCTTTGAGAGGCCCCCTGTACTTGTGAAGTGAGTTTTCTGCAGTAGTGATTTTATCTCTTTAGTCAATGGGCCTTCTTCTTCTCTTTGTTGAATGATCACTTGCTGAAGTATGTGGCATGACAGCAGCCACATACTTGTATGGCAACCATTATGACTCTGGAGATCACACATTTGGCTTCTACAACATTAATAAATATACAGACAGGGATTGCTATAAAAGTTTACAAGGCACTTCAAAACAAAAGACTAGACTTCAAATCTGGGCCATCAAAACAAGTCTCATCCTCAGAATCTTTTAAGATCAGCAAGTGACTTTCTTCTTAATTCAGATATGGATTATGTATAAAGATACAGCCAGTGTCTACAAAATCTACTCCATATCTAGTGACTGTCATTGGTACTGATCTTAAAGACCAGGACTGCTTGCAAGCTTATTTAGAACCTTAAATCAAATGAGAAGAAAGAAAATAACCAAGAGAGAAAGAATGAATATACAGAGAAGTTGGATACAGTGAACGTCTCAGAACATCTGGAGATCTGTGTCTGACACTCTTGCATAGGATCATGTACTTGAACACTAGATTATATTGAGCCTGAGGAAGGAGTGTCAAAGCAGCTTGCACTGTAAATCTGACACGCTCCAGATTTCCTCCTCTGAGGCTGACTTTACGTTTGTAACCTTCAAGTCACTCAGAAAATAGGTCAGAGAAGCACACACGAACTTGGTATCTAAATCTGGAAAGCCCAAAAGGTTTGGTGTGTTGGGATTAAAGCCAATGCAGTGGTTAGCCTTTTTCAATCTTAACGCTTTTAGAGAGACAAAAGAAGTGGACTTTATGTACGTATACTAGAAGGCTCGTGTGTTTTAGTTCTGTTTTGATGAGTATGTCTAAAATAATCACTCCTAGTCATGCTAACTGATGAACAACCTCCATGAGCATCATTTCACTTAGCAACGATCACATGGGATGAAACACTGTGTGAGAGTTCACGTCTACCTTTAAAGATCTGTCCTTGACTGCCTCTATCTACTCAGATCCTCATCTACAACCTTGGGTCAGTATGATCGCTGATGTCCAACGAAACTTTAAGACTTCCTTAGGGCTGGAATTACCTGAAGATTTAGTGAGAACTTATGCTTCTGGGTTTTGTGCCACATTTTTCTGAATTGGTATTTCCTAATGTAACCTTCAGGTTCTTCAGTTTCCTCTGTGACTTTTATTGAAATGGGAAAAATACTGTTCTACTTGAATACATCACTTTTAGGTTTCCACAAGTTACAGTATTTTTTAAAAGAAATTTCCTAAGTTACCTCACATACTGCCTAAGGAGATGCCCAGTATTAACTTCCTAATGGGAGTTTTTTCTTGTTGTGCTTAGAAGTGGCAGCTTAATAAGACAGCTATATGGGTAAATATTTAACATACAATATGTTTGTTCTTTTGATATGTGATAACTAGGGTCTTAAAAATACCACAGAAGAAAAAAGTGTACAAGAAAGAAATTTTAGAATTTAAAGGAAGAAAGGGATCATGGGACTGGAGTTCTATATGAAGCTATCCATTTAGACATTTCTTTGTGTGGACACAAAATAAAATAGGAAAGATGTCTGAGTAAATAAAATGACCATTAGTGGACTTTCTCCATGACTCAGTAGACTTGTCTGGATTCTGTTATAAATGGCAGAAAACCAAATTAAGTGAATTTAGTGGCAGGTTTTGTTCCTGACTCACAGAACTAATGAGTCAAGTTGGTAGGTTCAGCAGATCCTGCCTGAGACCTCTGGGGAACCACATGCCTCCCCAGCTGTCTTATCCCTTATGTTCTCTTCATTTGAGGCAGGCTTTGCCCATTAGTACAAAAGGATGCCCACAGCCAAGTCCAGGCCCAGAGCACACCAGTTTGTCAGGAAGAAGATTCAATTTGTTTCTTATAAATCTACCAAAACCCCATGCTTAGTTGAGATTCTGCCCATCCTCGCTCATTCCAGCTATCATAAGGATGCTGAGTGTTTTGAACGTGGGACACAGGACTGTAGTTGAATCAGCCCCAGAATTCATATGAGAGTCAGGAGGGGAGGGAAGGGGAGGCTGTTTTTAAAGGAAAAACCAGGGAGCTATTTTCAGCAAAGAAATCTGGGTCATGGGGTAAAACCACAGCTCTAGCGATCAGTGTGCAACTGGCTTCCATTTGTCCTCCTGGAACTCTGCTAAGAGAATCTTTGGAATCTTCTCCCATACCTCAGTGAGACTTGTCTAAGTTTGCTGCTGGTTTTCACCCCAAGACGTTTCTTCTTGTTCCTTCTCTATTTGTTATCATTTTCCTTTTCTACTGGCTTTTGACCCTTTCCCTCACTCTGGACTCAGAGATGGACAATAACCAGAACTAGTAGAGTACAAATCCTCTGCTAAGTTTTTTATTTTACCTTTTGGCTCAGCCAGCAGAGCCCTTCTCAAGCAAGCCTATGTATGCGTTCAGCCCCAGTGCAGAAGACAGCGCAGATTTAATGAGGAGGGCAGCGTCATGTGCTGGCTAAGCAGTAGTTGGAATCTAAATCTTAAATCTTGGACTTAAATCTTGCACTCACCACTTGCCAGCTATGATTCTGAACACATTTCAAACTCCTCCATGACTCAGTATCTTCATCCCTCACGTGAGGTTCATTGTGTCTCTCCCATAGGGCTGTTCTGAAGATGCAGCCACAATAAAGTCTCAATGAGTTTGGTCAAGAAGTTGTTTTCACTCCAGGGCTGGTGAGGTCTCCTGGTCTCTTCCTACCAGGAATGGATCTCTTTCCTGCCTTCCATATAGACACACATCTCCAAAATGGGGTCTTCTGCATTATTTTCTTTGACAATCATCTCTATCATGAAACTCTTCAGTTGGGAGCCAGCCATGTCTACTTCCAATTTCTCCAATTCCCATTGCTAATTACTACTGAGAGGACAAAAAGACTTCTTCAGCATGGAACTGAAATTCTTGTCGTTTTTGGAAAAGAAATGTAGAAGTTGAATTCATGAGCAAAGTTTTGGTGAGGTGAACTCAGGTCAGGAGAAAAGTTGTTCTCTTGTCCACTGGTCCGTTTAAGTAATTTGCCCACAGATCTTGGCTGCCTTAGGTCTATGCCTGTATGCTGGATGCTATGGTAGAGCAGGATGTTCAGTGCTGTCTAAAACATGGGCACTAACATTCCCAGTTTTTTTGTATTCCATTTTTAAACAAATAACAATCATTGCTACAGAAGCATCTGATTTTAAAAAAAATCTTTTGAAGAAAATTTATTACTTTCTTGTACCTAATGATTTTGCAGAAGAAATGGATAATCACAACTCTAATAATTATTGTATATTATAGGCCAGTACTCATAGAGTATGAGTACTTCATGAATCTTAAATCATTTAGCTTTGCTACCTTGGTCATTACCATTTTGTAGAGGAAGAGGATGAAATCTCAAAGGGCTCAAGTTTCTTGTTTAAGACCACATAATTTTTAAATATGGATTTTGCATATGTGCAGGTAACTAAGTGCTTTTTGGTCATATTCTTAGAGGAAAATCAGAAAATACGCTAAAAAATTAAATGATGTACAATTACATATCTCTTTGTCCTTACTAATCAATGCAATCACACTAGAAACATTTTGGAAACTCAGCTATATTTCTGCTTCTTACACTATGGTATGGTACTTCCACTTTTCCTCCAACCACTCTTTATACATTTCTTTACCCACAGATATATTTAATAAACATATATTAATTGTTCACTATGCTGGAAACCACATATGTCTCAGGTAAATAGAAAACTGTTATTATTAGACTGTTGTCAAGACTTGAATGGTCTCCTATGAGAATTAAATTATAGCATATTCTTTATTGATTTTATTTATTTTTCTTTTTCTTGCTGTTCTTTTTTTCTTTTTTCTTTTTCTTTTCTTTTCTTTTCTTTTCTTTTCTTCTTTTTTTAAAAAAAAGTTTTTTCGAGACAGGGTTTCTCTGTGTAGCCCTGGCTGTCTTGGAACTTACTCTGTAGACCAAGCTGGCTTCTAACTCAGAAATTCACCTGCCTCTGCCTCCCAAGTGCTAGGATTAAAGACGTGCACCACCACTGCTCAGTGCCTTTATTTTTTTCTAGACAGGGTTTCTCTGTGTAGCCCTGGCTGTCCTGTAACTCACTCTGTAGACCAGACTGGCCTCGAACTCAGAAATCGGCCTGCCTCTGCCTCCCAAGTGTTGGGATTAAAGGCGTGTACCACCACTGCCCGGCTTTATTGAATTTATTTTTAAATCTACTTTGAATGATCCCCAAGAGAAAACCTAGGAAAAGCTAAGAACAAGCAAAATGTTTCCTAGCATTCTACCTGAGTTTTTCTGGAAGTAGAAAAGTCATCCTTTTTGGCTATTTCTTTTACTCTGCCCATATGTATGCATAATTTATCCTAGAAAAAAAGAGAGAATTTCATAAGAAAACTTGGATTTAAAATTAGTTTAAAACAAATTGTAGTTATCATCTCAAGTGTTACTTATTTCCAGAAGTTGTATTGAATTAGTTTATTTTTTAAAATTCATAAAGAATATTAACTTGTTCAGATTTCAAGATCACAAAATCCCTACCTTCCTAGGAAGCTGCTTTAGTTAGGTTTCTATTGTTGTGGTAAAAGACTGACTAAAAGTTACATGGGGGAAGAATGAGTTTATTTCATTTTACAACTCTTAGGTCATACTCCATTTGTAAGGTAAGTCCAGGGCAGGAATTCAAATAGGGTGGAAACCTAGAGGTAGGAGCCAATGCAGAGACTATGTAGGAATGCTGCTTACTGGCTTGCTCTCCATGACTTGCTAAGCCTGCTTTCTTATACAACCCAGGAAAACCTACTTAGGGGTGATACTCCCCACAATTGACTAGGATCTCCCATATCAATCTTTAATCAAGAAAATGCACCACAGGCTTGTGCACTAGCCAGTCTTGTAGGGACACTTTCCTAATTGAGATTTCTTCTTCCCAAATGACTCTAGCTTGTTACCTGTTAGCATAAAAGTAGGCAGCACAGTGTGTGTGTGTGTGTGTGTGTGTGTGTGTGTGTGTACATATATAATACTCATCCACACACATGGTTTAAACACACAGCTAATACAGATTAGCTGTGATATATTCAACTCCCCTCCTCTTCTCTGAGTGTCAACGATTCAGAATATATTTACTGATCACTGATGAGAGAAGTCATGGAATTGGGAGCAGGGAAGACACAGAAGGAGTTGGGGAAGGAGAAGGAAGGATGGATGTGATGTAAAAATAGGACTTAGGAGGAAAATTTTCAAAAAAGTTAAACTTAAAACAACCCACAAGCAATGTGGGTTGGACAAAAAAAAAAGTTTAAATTTAAAACAACCCACAAGAAAGGTGCAGATGGACAAGACCAACTTTAAAAACTTGTAGTCTGGTGGAAAGCCTTGAACTACATTGGAGATGGTTAGAAATGTTCTCTTGGCCATGCAGCTAAGCTACTGCAGCAAGTGAGACACTGCTCTTTGTACCAGGAGAACTGCTCCTTAGATGCTTATTCATGAGAACCCAGGGCCTTCAAGAGAGAGACATGGGTTGTCTACATCAAGCCTCCAGAACTATTGACACTTTTTCAATTTGTCTTTTCCTTTGCTCATATTAGTCGGGGCAGGTGTGGCCAACGATTTGAGCATCTGCAAATGTAAACTTCCTGAATTTCCTCAGGGAACTAGGAGAGTACAGTTTGGTTCTTTATCCAGGTGTCGTTGGCTCTCAGCCCAATGTATTAGTGTCTCAAATGTGTAGAGCATTCTAGAGATTTTTTTCTCAAGGTTTTCAGGACAGGAAAGACAGAGTGCCTTTTAGTGTTAAAAGATACCTTTAAGTTTCTCATTTCCTGTCTCTGGAGCATTCACCCTCAATATTTCTTTCCTATCAACACATTTCTAAACAGCTCTGCAATAGCATTCCATTTGAAATGGAATTGATTTTGTCTTGAGGTAGCCAACATTAGGAGCTAAGTGCACATTTCCTGTTTAATCATTTCAACTTCATTTCCTTTAAAAAATGAGCACATTGAGTATTTAACTTATTTGGTATGGAAGAAAAAAAAGAAAGAAAGAAATGCAGTCTTGTTGGCCCAGAGCCTGAAAAAACCCAATAAGAGCTTAAGAGGTAGCCAACTGGGAAATAGTTAAGTATGTATTTAGGAAGGAAAAAAATCCAGAATTCTCACAATTTCATTAGATAAAAATCTTAAGATTTCTGGGGACTAATCTCAAAAGACATTTAATCCAATCCCATCAGAAGGCTAAGAGATATCACAGACTTGCCATGTAGTCATCTTGATGTATAATACTTTATAATTTCAGGGCTAGGGAACCTAGCCTATGTCAAAACAGCTCTCCCAAGCCTGCTTACAAGGACACAAAGAATAGTTAATTTGTCCATTGGTCTATCTGTCAGTCTGTCTATCTATCTATCTCTATCTATCTATCTATCTATCTATCTATCTATCTATCTATCTATCTATCTATCTATCTATCTGTATCATATCTATGTCCCTGCCTCTCTGTGAGTGTTACAAGCAACTTGTAAGAATCAGTTCTTTAGAACTCGTGTCCTCAGGCTTGAGAGCAGGCCACTTTACCTGCTGAGCCATCTCGGTGGCCCAGAAACATCATGCACACTTTTAGTATATGGACTCGGGGTCTGTGGTGTTAAAAATTTACTCATTTTACTACATCAATCAATAGGCATCATACAAAGCAAGTTCAAAATTCTACCCTACAGCTTGTTTAGTTTTTAGACAGCTCGATTTGTGTAATTCTGTCACTAGTTCCCGAATCTCAGCTCTGTGTTCAACAGATTTTAATTTGTCTCTGATACTTCGAGACTATACCATAGAGTCCAGTCTGCTTAGGCTCTAAGAACAGCTTGAGCAGAGAAGAGGACATTCAACAACCTCATCCCAGGGAGTGTTCTACCAAAATAGCCTTCTCGACAACAACCACAACCAAATCCAGAAATGGTTAGAGACTTCACTACATAATTCACTAAGAAGATAAACAAGTGTCCAACTTTCGGTATATAAATTTAACCTGTTAAAATGGCAACAAAACAAAAATACATCACAGAAACATCAGCAAAGGAAATGTAGGAGAGTGATGGGGGCTACTTATAACACTTTTTCATGCTGTTGGTAGGAATGTAAAATTGCATAGTCTTTGTCAAAAGCAATAGAGTTTCCTTAAGACGTTAAGAAGACCAACTTCCCACATGATCCACCATTTTCACTCAGTATATACTCAAAAGAATTAAAATGGGAATTTCACTTGGGATGTTTAAAGATCTATGTTCGTGTAGTTAAAATGTGAAATCAATCCAAGTGGGGAGGGGTGGATAAGGAAACATTGTATTATTGTAATCATGGAGCATTATTCAGTCTTTGAAGGAAAGGAATTCTGACATACGTTTCAACATGAATGGCTCTGGAAGAAATGATGTTATGAAATAAGCCTAAGTCCCAGGCACAAAAGTACTGTGTGAGTTTCTCAAAGTAGTTAAAATAGTAGAAACAGAAAGACCAATGTAGTTGTTGGGGCTGGTAGCAATAGGAGTTATTGTTCAATAGGTATAGAAAGTCAGTTTTATTAGGTAGGGAGAATTCTGGAGATAGATAATCATGATGTAGCAAAATAATATAATTTATTTGCCACCATTGAAGTGTTCACTTAGAATGGCTAAGTTTGTTGTTTGCATTTCAGTAACAACTGAAATGAGTGTAGCCTTAAATATCATAAATGCCTTTGCAACCCCATCCCACAAGTACAATCTCCTGAATGTGTATCAGTTCCTGACTACAGCTCATACTCCTACTGTAGAATACAGTCACACCCCTAGCAATAAGCAACATTGTTTTAATGTTATTCTAAAAAAATGTGATTTAGCTGCTTCCCATATATAGACTCACTGGGCTGTTATAATTCATTGACCGATGAACTAGAAACAGAGGCACTTAATGAGAGATGAAATGTCCTGCAGACATAATGCAGATCATTAGTGGGAGAACCAGAGAGTGGGTTCAAGCTGCCTGATTGTTTGTGTACGGCATCCCATACTCATTCCAAGTCTTGACCAAATGTTAACACTGGATAGAACCGGAGTAAGGCAAAAAGCTCTCAAGTGTCACCAGAATCCTAGCCCCTCCCCCCCCCTCAGGTGACACCTGTATATTAATCATCAGCTCAGGGAGAGGAGCTCCCTCATGGCTGTGGCTCTATAATTATAAAGTTTCTACCTCAAGGTTTCTCAATTCTAATGTCACAATACATTGGTGTGTTGTAAGTGGCTGTAAAATATTTCCCAACTAAATTGTTTCCTTAAAGTAGAGCGGATGAAAGATTAACACCAATCTAAAGGCATTCTCAGTCATCCCATCCAAATTTTGTGAGCAGGAGATAGCCGCAGGTGTTTGTGTACCTATGTTCATGAGGTGTGGAGGTCAGAGGGCACTGGGTACCTTCAACTGATATCCCCCCTTCTCTCTGTGTGTGTCTGTCTGTATGCTATATGTGCATGTGTTTGTATATGTGGCAGTGCACATGTGTGTGTAGACTAGAGGACAACCTCAGGTTTCTTTCTTCAGGAACCATATATCTTGTTTTTCTAAGACAAAGTCACTTAACATGGTATAAAACATGGCTGGCCAGTGAATAGCAGGGATCTGCCAGGCTCTGGCTCTCCAGGACAGGGATTACACATGTGCACCACTACACTTAGCTTTTCATGTGGGTGTTGGGGATTCGAACTTAGGTCTTCATGTTTGTACAACACATACTTATTGACTGAACTGTCTGTCTCCCTTCCTAGCTTTCTTGAAGTTGATAAATGTGGTAAGTGTTGTGGGGTTGAAAGCAGAGATGTCCCTGGGAGAATGGCAAATACACAAATCAACCTTGGAATGTACAGAGGCAGAAACAAAATGAAACATGTGGTGTTTTGGACCACGTTCCCATTTCAGTTTCAGGGATTTATTGAAAAAACTGCTCATTTCAATGTGTGTCTTCTTTTACTGTTTTCATGGTCATAATCATGTTGGTTTCCTATAATCCTTCATGAAGGAGTATAACATGCTTTTTGCTATTTTGTGAACATTTCAAACATACAGAAAAGCTAAAAGAAAGACTATTCAGTTAATTATAACATCCAATAAGGAACATCCAAATTCCCACCTAGAGTCAACATTTCACCAAATTTGCCTCATCTGTGTCTGAGTATTGATACACACTTTGTCTTCTGAATCACTGAAAGACATGTTGCAGCCATCCAGACTGCTCTCCCCAGTGCTGGTCATTCATCGCTGTGATCGATCCCTCCCTGGTCTTCTCCTGCAGCTCCTTAGAGAGCTGCTGTCTGTGGCTATATTTCCTAGACCTCTTGTGTGTTCTCTATCTGCCTCTGTCTTCTCTGCCTCTCTACCTCTGTCTCTCTTTCTGTCTCTCTACGTCTGTTTCCTTCTGTGTGTCTGTCTCTCTGTCTCTCTCTCTCACATGGCCAGCAAGTCATTTAGGTTTTGATTTTTTTTTTTGGTTTTGTTTTCTGTTTTTTTTTTTTTTCTCCATCAAATTCCAAGTGCTCCTGAAGTACCTCTGCTTATTTCTGTGAACCCCTCTTCCATAGGCTAGGGGCTCTGCAATGTCCCTCCTAGCCACATGGATTAGCTTTTGCAAGTTTCTGTCTCCTTTAAAGCTTCATATCCCCTTTATCCATTTATCTGTATTCTGGATAGAATTCCTTCCCCCTTCTCTCCCATGCTCTCTTTTAATTTTCAGGGTCCGATGACTGATTGTCCCTCCTAAAGGATCTGAGTTTTGAATTAGACTGAGAAGCCCTCAGAGAAGACAGACAGCCCATGGCTCTTGGCAGTCTGCTCCCAGGATTTTTCTTTGACTTCCTTTATTCTCTTGACCCAAAGTTTAGCATATTCTACAATCCTCTCCCCATTTTTCTTAGTACCCTCTTTCCTCAGAGTAAAAGGTTGGCATTTGTGTAGGGCATGTGGTGTAAGACCCCAAATCTTGGGTATTTTGGACCTAGGCTTTTGACCTTCTTCTCTGTTTAAGGGCTTTCTGACAACATGTAGTGGAAGACATCTTATTTAGAGAAATTGAAGAGCTTTCAGATTCTGATAGCTCTTTAATGTCCCAACTGCTGAAGTACAGTAATATCTGTCAGTCTAGGAATAAATCTGTCTGTCTGTGTCTCTCTGTCAGGCTGTCTGTCTGTTTCTGTGTTTCTGTGTGTCTGTCTCTGTCTTCTCTCTGTGTCTCCTCTCTCTCTCTCTCTCTCTCTCTCTCTCTCTCTCTCTCTCTCTCTCCTCTCTCCCATATCCAAGTTAAAAACACTTAGATTAGTACCCCTTATTCAATAGCAGGCACATGTTGCCATGGGTCAAGATGCTTTGCTTCATGACAAACCTTGTTTGTGTTCCCACCACTGATGCCTTCATGCAGGAAGGAATCAGGGCATGATTCCATCCTTTCTCTCTTCATGCAGAACATCAGCAGGGACTTCTGTGGCCTTATGTGCTTCCCATAGGAAGTTCAAAATTGTCTATTCCAGTGAGTCTCTTGACAGTCAGTGGCTGGGAAGGAGATATTAAGCTTCATCTAAATCCCCTCTTCATTTGAATTCTCTCTCTCTCTTTCTCTCTCTCCCTTCCCTCCCTCCTACCTTCCCTCCCTCTTTCTCTGTGTCTGTCTATGGTGATGGTACATATCATCTCTGTTTTCTTGATTCAGAATTACACAATCCTGAAATTATTTAGCATGTTTCTTAAAAAAGTAAGGACGCTCATCTAGAAACCTTAGTACTCTAGCAACTTAAAAAAGTTAATAATACACACTAATGTACCTTATTGCCTGTGATCATTGCAGCACATTCCCACTTGTTCCCCAAGTGGCTTTTCACAGTGATTTCTTCTAAATAAATCCAACTAAAGTTCACATGTTGCATGTGAGTATTGTGTTTTCAGTCTGTTTTTCTATCAGATCCATGATATTGACTGGTTGAGATGACCAGACAAGGGTTTTAGTTTTGTTTTTCCTAGAATATCCCTGAAGGTTTGTTTGTTTGTTTGTTTGTTTGTTTTTGTGATCCTTGTCTTTCTAAACTCTATATTTTTAATAATATGAATTTTGGATATAAAACCTGATAAATTAAATTTGAGTTAAACATCATTGGTAAGAATGTTTCATAGATTTGTTAATTTCCTAGAGCATGACACCAGGGAATTCAATTTATTAGCTCCGTCCCATGTGATAATGCCTTTGGTCACTTAAATAAGGGCATGACCACCAGATTGTCTTAATCATTAGGTGTGTGTGTGTGTGTGTGTGTGTGTGTGTGTGTGATTGTTCATCTTCGCATCCCTGACACTCTTCTGGCCTTGTATAATTGCTCGTTGAATGCTGGTGTCATGTTTCTGTTACATTTAATATATATGTGTATATATCTATGTATATATATATATGCATATATATGTATATACATATGTATATATATATATATATATATATATATATATACATATATTTGCTGTGGGCTTGTGTATCTCCTGCCAGTATTTATGACTTGACTGGCCTCCATAAACATCTTAGCAGTGTGGGTCCTAGCTTATCTCTGTTGGCTGCCCCACTCTCTCCTACTCTCTCTCACTCTTAGTTTTTGCATTAGGTAAGGAAACACAGAAAAGGGAATGGACTGTCTTTAAAGTCACCTGACTTTCTACTCATTCAAGTCAGTTAGTCCAAACTCATTCTCCTCTCCTGTATTGCTTAGCCCTTTGATCTGTGTCACAGTATAGCATCAATCAGCAGCTAGCAATTCATTTTTGATCCCTAACTATTGATCATGCCTCTTGTCCAATTTTCTCCCCAAGGTGTACCCTTTCTGCCTCCCTGGCTGTGTCTTTCTTAAGAACTCCAATCTCATTACTGTTACTCAGGGACTGCTTTTCACTAACTCTCAGGGAGACTACTTCAGAAATCAGATTTCCTGTTTCCAGTTTCACTCTGTCAAATCATTCTCCCAGGCTACTTTTAGGGAGCTCATTCCGATCTGCAGATGTCCACAGCTCAGTCTTCTGCTTGACCTCTTTTGGCGGCTCTCCAGTGCTTGCAGGCTGCACCTCCACAGTCTCTGCACCCTGAGGTTCTATCCTTTTTGCATTCTGTCTGCCAGCCCCGTGTCGGGTCCATATCAGTCTGTCCTCATAGCTACATGCCTGTGACCACATTGTTTGTCTTTCCTGGACTCTCCCTCTAAACCAGTAGTTCTCAATTTGTGGATTGTGATCACTTTAGAGGATGGAAGACCCTTTCACAAGGGTTGCCTAAGACCATCAGGGAAAAAAAAAGGTATTGACATTATGCTTCATAATAGTAGAAAATTACAGTTATGAAGTAGTAACAAAAATAATTTTATGGTTGGGGGGGTCACCACAGCATGAAGAATTGTATTAAAGGGTCTCAGCATTAGGAAGGCTGAGAACCACTGGTCTAAGCTATATCCTTCCCATGAGCATCTGTTCATTCCTCAAGACTCAGATGAAGAAAGATCTTATGTGACCCCTTTCCTGACTCTCTGGCAAAACAGACTTGAATATTAGCACCAAGCACATTGTCTCCACAGGAGGTGATCAATACATGTCCCTCTACCCCTCTTAAGGGGATACTCAGCCACTTCTTCTGAAACTTGCCAGAGGCTCTCATTGATCTTTGCAACTCTCCCCGATCTTCTTAGTTTCTCCCTCTTTGCAAGCATTTCCTTTGTTGCCTAGACTTGTCGTAACAATGTTTTCATAATGATATCAAATATCAAGATTATATCAAAAAAGAGACTCAGAATTTGAAGCAAAGCTCCCTAGATTTGCACTGGGCTGGTTGGGCAAATATGCCAGACAGCCTAGTAAAGTCATAGCTAGGTCATGTTTGAGAATGTTGTTGCCAGAAGTTGAGGACCAAGGTAATATAAGGAAAAAATAGAACACATAGTTCAAAAAAACAAAACCATGATTTCTAGCTTCCTTGTGTGCTCACTATGTGGCAGACACTCTTCTTCTTAAACTTTTGCAAGGTCTTCTTATTCAACCTCTGACCTTTGGCTGCAGAGCCCCTGACACATGTCCTGGTGCTTCTTACACCTATCTCCTTACTAGGTACCTGCTGCATATTTATCAGGGCCTATGTAGATATATCCCACCCAACTCCGATGTTCCCAGCTCACTGCCAACTGCTCTGTGGGCTTCCTTTCCCAGGTGCACTTCTCCCAGTCTCTTCCACAGAATCTCCCACACCCATCAGCCTCTCTCTGGCAATTTGTTTGGTTGTTGTTTTTCTAATTTTACTAATTAGAATGCACAATTATATTTTCCTGGCGGTAGTCATTCAGTGTTTGGAAGCTTCACTGACGCAGGAGCCATGTCTATATTGTCTACTGTTCAAAGTTGGGATTCAATGGAGAGATGCTTTACTGAATGGAGTCTACAGGGGAGGGTAAAACAGTGGACTGATAGACTTTTCTCGCCAAGAGCCTGCTCTTTATACTTCATCCTGTCTCAACAGCATCATGTCTTCATGGTAAGAGACTTAACTTTGATCTGCGCGCATGCCTGCCCCTGTAAATCCGTTTTCTCGGACTCTTTAAATGATTTAAGTAACTAAGTCAGTTGTGGCTAAGGGGCTGTAAAAGAAGTATTCTTGGTAGCTAGTGAGCAAACTCTTTAAAGGAAGGGAAGCGTGACCTAGTCTTTGACTTCTCATCCTTTCTATAGTTACAATGGTCAGAATTTATATAAAACAACTAACACCAAATGTAGAATAGACACACACACACCCTACTCCAAGATCCTAGTGATTTGGTAGAGCGATGCTGGTGTAGTAGGTGGAGCTTACAGGACTGCTAATCGAAGTTGTACCAAATTTGAGGAGACAGGCAAAGATAACTGTCCTGTGCTGGGTCTGGCGTGGTGGGTCTGCATTGTTGCTTAGCAGGTGCAGCTCCATCAGAGTGGGCACGCTGATGTGTGAAATACTTGTCAGGTAGGTTTAAGATAATCTAAACTGGATGTTTAAGACATAGGCTGGAGAGATGGCTCAGTGGTTAAGAGCACTGACTGCTGTTCTTAGAGGTCCTGAGTTCAATTCCCAGCAACCACATGGTGGCTAACAACCATCTGTAATTGGACCTGGTGCTCTCTTCTGGTATGTCTGAAGACAGTTACACTGTACTCATAAATAAAATAAATCTTAAAAAAATACTTGGCATTCAGCTGGCAAATACTTTTCTGGGAAATAAAGCCCATTAACCAATCAGCAATGAAATCCCAACATACACACAGGTGAAGAGTGAAACCTGAGAACTCTCAATACATAGAAGCCAGTCAGGGCAAATACAGGTTAGAAAGAGCACATGGAGGCTTGAGATTGAGACAGACCCCATCCTATCCCAACATCCATTAATACGCTTCTCCTTAACTCTCATAAGTTCTGAGCCATAGTTCTAAGGTTTTCTTACCTTAGTTCCAAGTTTCTTGGGAAGAACAGAGCCAAAAATTTTTTAAATGAATTTATTAAAAATTTAAATTTATAAAAATTAAAATGTATAACCTTATACAATACAGTTATAATAGTAACAGCAGCTGCCTCACAGCCAAGAGCCTGAGAACCTGATGGTTGTTCAGTCCATGAGGCCATGTGCCTCAGCAGTGAGAGTAGCCTAATGATAGTCATCTTATACCAGAGAAGCCACGCATCCCATAGCTGCTCAGTCAACCAAGCTGGGTGCCCTGAAGTCCCAGTCTGGTGCCAAAGACATGGATGCAGGGTTCCTGGAGAGGCACTGGTCCTCAGTCTACGTCGGAGGCCTGGAAACATTGGTTTGAATATTAGCAAAGGCAGCATCAGCAGCATTAACAGGGTGAATTAACTCTGCTATAAAAGCCAAAGAAGCAAAACAATAGTCTTCAGTCTTCCTCTTCTGGGTCCTTTTATATCTGTGCTGCTACCAGAAGGAGCCATTCGCTCCTGGTGTGGGTCTTCCCACATCAAGTAAGGCAACAAAGACAATTTCTCTAGAGAGACTCTTGGCTCCGATGGTTTTAAGTTGTAGAACGAACTTTTAAAACTAACATTATACTAAATGTTCCTATGTCTTCTTATTTTGGTAAATAATAAAATTACATTTCCCAGTACCTATGTCAGAGGCCATGTGGCATGTGACATGCTTGGGCCAATGAGATATGGATTTTTAAAAACATATGCCACAATGACTACCAATGTTTTTGATATGAGTTTTTCAATTCAGAGTGAATATAATACAGATCCAAGAGCTCTAACCAGTGAAGGGTGGTCAAGTAACCATAGAGAGAAATACTTTGTGTTATGCTAAGCCTCATAGGTTGGAGAATTTGTTGTTATTGTTACTGCAGCATGATCCAGTTTCGTCTGAATGATGCTACCCAGCTTCATTTAGAATAGCAGTGCCCTCAGAAGAGAGGACATTTTCCATGTCCTTTGTAGGTAGGCATTGTCAGGCAAATGTTAGCAGTAAATTCTAGTGGAAGTATTATGTGTAGCAGGGAAAGGTTACATATGAAATGTAATTGCTTTTCCTCCTTTCTGTCATATGGCATTCAGATTACAACAGCATCGAAAAAGCTATCCTTACCATAGGGCAGGACAATTCCTCTTAAATCATGCAACCACCACACAACCAGTAACCATACTATTGAGCATTTATCCCAGAGAAACAGAGGCTAGGATTTGCAACAACACTGTAGACAAATGTTCAGAATAGCTTTATTCATAACAGTAAAAAAGTGCTAGAAGTCCTTGATTAAACAAACAGGGGCACGTCTCTATCATTTTAATATACTCTGTGGTAAGAAGGAACCAAATCTTCATAGGTGCCACACACAACAATTGAAAGATGCCACAGAACTGCACTGAATGACAAAACCCAAAATGTTGCCTATGATATGATTCGGTGTAAGTGTTTAATTGAATAGATGGCACATGCTAATGTGGAATCACTCTATATCTGAACCTTCCATGTGGAGCTGGAGTGCAGCTCACTGATACAGCCCTTGCCCTGCATGCCAGGAGTGCAGCTCATTGACACAGCCCTCACTCAGCATGCCAGGGCCCTCTCTTCAAACTCTAGCACAGCAAAAACAAAGCCAGCCAAATCAAACTTTAAAAACTGCATGAAAATTGACCAGTATATACAAATTTAAGGCTAAGAGAAATTTATTTAAAAGTGGTATGAGTGTGGGTGGGGGAGGGGAAATGTCATAAAAGTAGATCTACTTTAGAGTTATTGAAAAACAGCTTCCTGGGCCTTATGTCTGGAGAACTGGTCCTGTTTGTCTGCTTGCCTGACTGTCTTCCTTCCTTCCTTTCTTCCTTCCTTCCTTCCTTCCTTCCTTCCTTCCTTCCTTCCTTCCTTCCTTCCTCTGTTCCCTCCCTGCCTTCCTTCCTTCCTTCCCTCCTTCCTTTCTCCCTTCCTTCCATGGCTGTCCTTATTATCTCCCTTCTCCCTTCACTCTGTGTTTCTCAGGTAAACCCACTAGACTTGGACTGAAATGATACCCAAAACGTCACTACTCTAGAGACCTTTATGAGACCCCAGGGATGCTCTCACCCATGGTTTCAAACCCGGCGGCTATGCAAAATGCTGTGAAGGGGCGAGTGAATGAAAATGTCAGATTCCCGTCATAGGGGTGTCTGCTCAGGTAGATGACTTACTTCCTTACTCAGTCAGGGTCTGAGTAGGACCAAGAAGGATGGGAGACAGAGGTAGGGAAAAGAGAATTCTAGCTGTAGACAGAAAGCTAGGATAAAGAACCGAGAAGGGACAACCATGGATAAACCCTCTCAGGATGACCTTGGAGAAGCACTTGAATTTCTTCAGGAAGCCAGAGGATCATGGGGCCAGGTCAGCATTAACCAGAAAGGGAGGGCAAGCTAGCAGAGAATGAGCCAAAGGTCAGCTTGAATTGTAAGCGTTCCCCGTCTGTTGCCAGGCCTCTTCCTTCTTCCAACAGACCAGTGCGGGCAGCTTACGAGACCAGCGTGCACATGAACAAACACCACCCAAGGGCTTATATAAAATAAACGGCTACTCTGAACTCACACCCAGGGGCTGGGAAGCCCTTAGTCATGCCCAGCACCCTTACTTCCATTGTGCTCCATCTCTGACCACCTTATGAGGAAGACCAGCACACCTTCCCATCACCTTCACCTTTCCTCGGTTCTCAGTTTCCTTTATTTCTGTTTGTCAGCATGGGCCCCATCTCTCTAAGCTGCCCTCACCTCTTGCTTACTCTAATGGAGCCGCCTGCTGACCTGAGTCCCCTGGTCTACAGCTCCAGTTTCTTCTCGTATTCTTCTGGTGGGGGCGGGCAGCTTTTGGAATGCAAATAGAACCTTATCACCTTTGCCTCCCTCCCTAGTCCCAGCTGAAAATATTTGAATAATTTTCCACTGCATTCATGATCCAGAGCTAAATCACAAACATGCCACAGAGGCCTCATCTGGCCAGGCGTTGCATCTCACACCATCTACGACTATTGCCTTTGGTCCTGCTCCGCCTCAGCACCAGGTCTTTACAGATGCTCTTCTCTTCAAATAGAAACACCCTCCTGTTGAGCCTACCTTCTCGACCTTTACCCTTGAATTTGACATTCCAAGCCCTTCCTTTCCCCTCTCTGGAAGAATTCATTAACATTTCCAATTAGGAACAACCTGACATCTAGTCATGGTTTTAATTTGACCTTATTATGGTGTGCCAAAGCTATATTAATCCACACCATAACTCAACAGAGGTAAGAAGATTTTCGATGACATCTTGCAGATGAATAAATTAAAGCAAATGGTAAAGTGACTTGTCTTTGGGCTCAGAACTCACTGGCACATGCGGGCAGGTATGCTTGCAAGCAGCCACGTTATCACACAGTACTGCCTAGCAAAGAAGATACTGGTCCAGAAGGGACCTTTCCCAGCAGCCTGCCAGTCACCTATCAAGGGTGGGCCTGAAGTCAAGGCCTGCCTTCACATTCCCCATGCACCCAGCCTAAGGCTTTCATGTGCTAGCATGTGACAGTATAGAGAGGCAAGCTGGAGAGATGACAAAGTCAACTGGAGAGTGTCAGGAAAAGAAGATCCCATGGTGGGAGGCTTGTGAGGCTCACTGTGCAGGGCTCAGAAAAGAGGGACAGTTAACACCAGAGCTCTGCAGACTGACCAGACGTTCCCTTCCATAAGGAGAAAGTCAACACCACTCAGGGCAAATCTTGTATGATACCTACTGTTTACAAAGGAAGCCAAGGGAGAGGCCAGGAAAGAACAAACTTCCCAGGGGAGGAAAGTGCAGTGAGAACAAATAATCTGGAAGGAGCCAGAGCATGTTTGAACAAGAAGAGTACCCGAGGACAGAGGATACAGAGGGGATAAGATGGACTTTCGCTGATCAGGAACTGCTAGTGGCTTGATTTCAGACTCTTTGAACTAGATGAGTGTAGTCAAATGCCAGGGCAAGAAGGGCCAGGAACTCAGAGCATTTTCTGCAGTGTGTGGTGCTTGAAGTTCTTGCTCTGGATTAGAGTACATATTTTTAAATACAGAAGAGCTTTAACTGCTGCTAATATGAGGCTAGCTACACATATCACTACTTATGTGTGCCATGAGATGGAATGGACTGGCTAGTTAGTACGGTCCATCTTCTGGAGTATTTGCTTTTAAAAAGCGATGGTGCCTTCCAGTCTCTCTGGGCTGGTGTCCTGAGCAGACCTTGGGCGCAAGCTCTGCAGCCAGTCCTACAATAACCAGAGGAAACTCCACTCCCAGGCACTCTGACACTCTCAGGATCAGAGGTGAGGAGGACCCAACATCTGTCCCAACACCGGGAGTAACTGGGACCTGTGGGACCAGGCACACAGGAACTCAGCCAGCAGAGTGGCTCTGTCCCTTCCGGTCTCTCTGGGCTGGTGTCCTGAGCTTACCTTGGGCCCAGGCTCCACAGCCAGTCTCACAACACCCAGAGGAAGCTGCTGCACTCCCAGGTGCTCTAACAAACACAGGGTCACAGGATCCCAGAATCACAGGGTCACAGAGATTGCCTGACTCTGAGGAGTTCAGATACAACCAGGATCACAGGAAGGACTGACTCCAGTCAGAATTAGCAAGGGCAGGTAGCACTAGAGATAACCAGATGGCGGGGGCAAGCGTAAGAAAATAAACACAAACCAAGGTTTCTTGGCATCATCAGAACCCAATTCTCCCACCATAGCAAGTCCTGGACACATCATCACACCTGAAATGCAAGTTTCAGATCTAAAATCACTTATCATGATGATGATACAGGACCTTAAGAAAGACATAAATAGCACCTTCAAAGAAATACAGGAGAACACAGGTAAAGAGCTAGAAGCAAAACAGGAAACACAAAAATCCCTTAAAGAACTACAGGAAAACACAATCAAACAGGTGAAGGAAATGAGCAAAACCATCCAAAATCTAAAAATGGAAATAGAAACAATAAAGAAATCAGAAAGAGAGACAACCCTGGAGATACAAAACCTAGGAAAGAAATCAGGAGTCATAGATGCAAGCATCACCAACAGAATACAAGAGATAAAAGAGAGAATCTCAGGGGCAGAAGACACCATAGAAAACATTGACACAACAGTCAAAGAAAATGCAAAAAGCAAAAATCTCCTAACCGAAAACATCCAGGAAATCCAGGATGCAATGAGAAAACCAAACCTAAGGATAATAGGTATAGAAGAGAGTGAAGACTCCCA
>JADRCD010230092.1:0-12795 GCA_019843815.1 Montemys delectorum
TCAGGATTACAAAATCTTCAGCATATAAAATTAATCTTTGAAGTATGGAATGTTCTTTGTCTGCGACATTAAATTGACTTAGTTTCAAAAGAAAAAAAGGATTCAAAATATACAAACTCTCAGTGATAGTTATTCAAAAATAGGGAATGTTTTAAAAATCATTGGGATCATTGATGGCTAAATAAATGCATTTTTAGTTCAATTTACTAACAGCAAAACATCAGACTAAAAATTATTCAGAGTACAAGCAAATAGATATCTACAACAAATATGTTCTTTACAGTGTATTATGGCTCAAGAAAGACAGCTGAAATCTGATGTTTATCTAAAATCCAGTTCAGATGGCTTTTGGTTTATAATTTACATAGCTGTATAACTATGTCTAAGAAAATGTAATTTCTCTTGCATCTTAAATCTTGTATATTTCTGGAAGCATCCTTCTGGACTGGTGAAGTAATTCTTGATTCAACCAACAATGTATTTTTAAGTATATATTCACATATATCTGGAAAATATGAGACTTCCTTTCAGACAACAGGGAGCCTATGGCACATCCTCAGCCATAATGAAACCAATGGCTTCTTGATGATGCAGAAAAGAACCCACTAAGTGCCTCCCTGCTATAAAAACATAGCAGACCTTAAAGGAAGAGTGAACACATTGAGGAATTTAATTTGAATCCTTTGTTTTTCTTTTTAAGCCTTGCCATAGTCAGCAACTTTTTGGAATGGCTGTGCTTTTTAGAGAATTTATTAGAGCTTGTCCCTATTGATATTGTTTTGTCCCTGTAGGCTTACACTGTGGGTAAGTATATTTGCCCCCTTTAATTAATATGACTCTGAAAGTCTTCTTTGAAATGACATTTAAATATTAAAGAACTGATTCCCCTTCCCAGCATATATATACATATTTTTAAAAATGGTGTTTTCTCTTTAATTAATGGGGTTATTTTATTTTCTGTTGTTCTCAGTTTCTTTACTTCTCGGTATGTGACTTATCCATAGATCTGTGAGGAATGGGTTCCAAGGTGCCAATAGAAGCAAACTATTTCTAAGGATTTTTCTTTTCTTAAAAAGGAGGATGTGGGCCTGGAGGGATGGCTCTGAGGTTAAGAACACTTACTGCTCTCTCAGAATAATGGGCTTTGTTTCTTAGCTCCCACAGAGCAAGCAGCCTTGACTGCCTGTAACTCCAGTTCCAGGGACTCTGACACCCTTTTCTGGTCTCTACAGGCACTGCACACACGTGATGCATATAAGCCCACACACATGCACACACACACACACACACACACACACACACACACACACACATAAATAATAAACAAGGGAGTCTTTTAAAAGATGCACTATAGTTACTAGTGTGTACAATATAGTTCCTAGCATCTGGGCCTTAACTAGACAATTAGTTTTCTTGTTTTTGCTCTCTAAACATCAAGTTTTCACTGAGTCATAAATATCAGATAAACTTCAGATATCTGTTTTTTCTCCCACATCCACTGCAGAGTCGCTTCCTAAAGCCCTTTCATTTTGAAATATCTGACAGCCAAGAGAGTAAACTTGGGCTCCGTCTTATTAGAATTTCATTCTGAGATGTTTCTGAGCTTTATAGAACATTTCTAATTTGGATGCTGTCATAGCAAAATAATAATAATTGGTAAAACCTCATTGTCAGACTCTACTGAGTTTCTGTAAGGACACCTGAAAGCAGTTGCCCATTTGAAAAGGGAATCTAGAAGATTCTTTTTGAACTCGATATCAATTTTTCAATCAAATATAATTTAATAAGCTCACTATAAACCATACCCTTATTCAATATTTAAGGTTACATCATCTATCCCATTGTGATGATACTTTATAAACCATTATTTTATTATCAAATAAACTTGTAGTTAAAGAAAATGTTTATTTGATATGTTTTAACTTAGGCTTTCTAATTCAAGGACATTTTCCTTTTATTAGCCAATATCAAAAGGGTTTCTATGGTTCTCTGTCTAACTACAGTGCTAGCATGATATGGCAAATGGTTACATGCCTTATGGAGAACTGACATGTTGGAAATGTGTTAAGACTGGAACCAAGCTCATAAACTCTTTAAAATGTAGTGGTTTTTTTTTTTTTTTATTTTTTTTCATTTGTACATCTTACACTATGCTTAGGTTTCAAATGTATAAAATTGAAAAAATACCAATAAAGAAAATTGGTTTTATTGTTGAGTATTGATGATGCACACAAACCAAGTAAAGTTTAAAGGAAAATAAAATGAAGGCAATCTGAAAAATGAAACCACCATAGGAACCAATCAATCTTTAATCCCAAATACCCTCAAAATGAAGATAAAGCATGATCTTAGGCTTAGTAGGTGGTCGTGTCAGGAGTTAGAGTAAAAGGATTAGAGAGTTATTTTCTAACTATAAAAACACAAATCTTTAAAACATGTAACTTAGAAATATGGAGAACATTGGGGCTGGAGAGATGGCTCAATGGTTAAGATCATCAATTGCTCTTCCAAAGGATCTAAATTTGAATCTAAGCCCCACACATGACAGCTCATACCTGTCTGTAACTTGAGATCAATGGGCTCTACACTGCTGTGCACTGCAGTCATTAGGTATACATGTGGTGCACAGACGTATGTATATGCATATAAAACATCCCTAAAAATAAAGAAAACGTAAAGAAAAGTGAAAAGTTTTATTATTTATATAGCTAGTTAATTTGTCAATGATTTTTAACGGCTGGGCAGTGAAATCAGGGGGAATGGACACAGGCACACTTCTAAATTGCCCATGGTCTATAATGAGAATTTTACAGATGCACACATAATGTATACAATAACTGAAATATGGGTAACTGTCTTGGAAAGTAGTGTCACATTTTACCAAAATGCTAGCAATAGGAAAGCCACTTATTCCATGCAAAAATTGCACAAATCAAAGGATTCCAAAAGACACAATAAAACACGATATTTTGGTGAGCGTTCACTATGATGTGTGGGAGGCAGATGGCTTGTCAGTAAGTGAAATTCTAAGAACCAGTGAGTTTACTACTCAAACAACTACACAATGAAGCAATGCTTACATATACTTTACACTTTCCTGCTTGGCAATGGCCTCCAGATTTTACCTGGAATCCAAAGCATTTCTAACTACATTTCTTTAATTTTAGACACACCTGCAAAGAAGATACAAGCCAACAAAAGGGTTCAAGGTAGGTGAACCAACTACGTTAATATTTTGAATGTTTGCAATATTTTCAATGATGTAAGTTACAGAGAGGGGTGTTTCATGCAATTTGTTGAGTTTTGGATTTGGACAGGCAGGAAATTTAGTGAGAGTTGATGCAAAGTTTGCTGTGATAAGTGTCAAGACGTAAACTGTATACGGTCTCCTTTATTACTTGACTCTAAGTTGAACAAATCTTAAAAGGATGGCAGATGGACTTGTATAAATGGTTAAATGTATTGAATCACTGAGTTAAGTCAGAAAGAAATGCTCAGGCTACAGTTGAGACAGAAGCCAATTAGCATTCAAATAAGTACTTATATAACTTAATTGTCTATTGCATATATGACATTTACAATGTAAATTTCTCCATTTATGCCAATTTTCTAATATCTTCTCTTAAGTAAGTAAACATATCAATGTATTGAAAGAGCAAATACTTTTTTTGTAGGGTATACAAACTTTGAATTGAAAGTTTCTAATTCTTGAGTTAATTGCATAGTAATAATAAAAATAATTCACAAGATTCATAAATATAGTATATGAAGATCTGACCTTAAGCCAACCAAGCATATAAAATGTTGACATTAAGTGACCAGTTGCATATGTTTTTAATTAAAAGATTTATCAAGAATTTCTTATGGGCACACAAAATTACTTCAAGTTTCTAGAAACTCAAAATCATCAAATTTTACATTTTAATACACCTTTAATTAAGGCATTCAGTCTTTCTCACCCTAAAGTGAAGATAGTATTCAGACAACATGATCTAAGTAAATCTTATTACAAGGAGCAATGATCGCTTTTGACAGATATGTTTGTGCACAGGCGGCCCTGTTCTTATCCATGAGATTTTGTCCTATTTACTTCTAACTTCTCTCATTTCCTTCTCCTCAGGGTCTAGAAGACGATCAAGAGAAGGCCGCTCTCAGTGAAAATCCAAAGGCCAGACAGCAGAGTTTATATAATCCTAAACCAACAATCAGATTTTAAGGGAAATTGTAAGAACCACATTGACTTCAGAATCTGAAATGACAACCAACAGAAGCCTGTCTTCAAGCAAGTCTGAACACAGAGTTAATGTCCTTGTTTCTGAATGAGAAACATAAGAAAAGGATAGTTAGTCTCCTGTGGGGTAGGAACTGAAGGAAATATAGGGCCATGCAGAGATTTTATCTCAATGAGAAAACTTCGGATTAAATTAGGAATCCACCAAAGATCATTGTGACTGGATCCATACAGCTAAGTTTTTGGTGCAGTGAACACTTTCCTCCTTAAGAAGAGGCTGGAAAAACCCAAAGCACACAGTTACCTTTCCACAGGAGGCTAAACTGTCAAAAGGGGTGTTCAGTTAGTTAACAAGAAAACTAACCCACCAAATTACAAACAGTGGTGTTACATATTTCTCATGCAATGTGGGTTTCCTGCTAAATTTTGTTATTTTTACACTTGATTTATATCCTCGAGATAATTGTCATATGCTTCTTGCAATACAAATGTTTTCTCTCAAACATTTCAATAAAACCATTCTTCAGGTATAAAGAGAATTACTTCAGACTTGGTAATTCAGAAAACTCAAGGTTTAAGTTAAAAGTGAGTTTAGACTTTGGAATAGGACTTCATACCTTTTTTATTGTTAACAAGTACTCAATAAAGGAAACTGAATAAAATAAGTGTTGCTCAATTTTTTCAAACCATTATGTGATATAAAAGATCATTACACAACGGGATACTCAGAATTATCAATATGTGTCTAATATAACCATGGAACTGTGTTAAGGTGTTCATACTTAGAAAGTTACTCTCCTCAAAAGGCAAAAGGCCAGCTAGTTATTCATAATGTACAATAGATCATAGTACACAAGGTATCAATTAATTAATTATTCTTGGGCTCAGGGTAAGGTGAGTCACAGATGCCATTCAATAAGATTTAAGTAGCCACAATGCTTACTTAACTGATTGTCAAAGAAAAGAAATCAACTGATTCATCCAGAACATTAGTGACCAAGCCCACTCAGTTAGTCACTGGGTTCTCCGGCGCGGGAGCAAGGATTGAAAAGAAGGAGGCAGTTAGACAATGCTGCAGCGTGGCCCCAGTCAATTTTGAGACTGAAGGCAAATTTTATTTTTCCAACCTGCTTTTTAAGCCATTTTAATTACATGCAGGTATTAAGGGGAAGCAGTACAATTAAGGAACTAGCAAGACAGTAAGCAGAGTTCTGCGATCACTCTCCTGACAGTTGATTAAAAGGGCTTGTCATAATGACCAAAATACTTGAGCTGACTTCCTTGTCCTAGCTCAAAATCTTGCCTGAAGCCTACTTCTTTTGTGCCATCCTAGGATTAAAATTCCTGCCTTAACCTACTTCCTTATCATAGCATAATTTGAGATTCTTGCTGAAACTTCCTTCTTTATTATGCCCTAATGTCAGATTTCTGCTTGAGTTTACTTCCTTGTCATGGCCAATGTCAGATTCCTGCCAGAAGACCATTTTCTTGTCCTAGGCCAATGTCAGCACCCCAAAAGGCTCTCCACACATTAGGTTGGTCTTTACCCTCAGACACTAATGAGGCTGTAAAACCAAGTCCAATCAGTAATGTAATGGGAATAAAGTGGGCAGGAGTGTGTAGGAAACAAACACTGTCCTATACACCAGTCACTGGAGATACCAAAACCGAGGGAGTGTAGAGTGAAGGCCCCACACTTCATCCTAAACGGCCAAGATGGCTGAGCAAACTGAGCTTAGCCCTAAGGTACCACTGTGGGAGCTAGGAAGCGTCTCGTGCAATGGTTTTTCCATTGAGAAATGGCAGGGGTGAGGAAGCCTGGTTAGAAAAGAAGGTTTCTGTTTACTGAAGAAGTACTCAGTGGGTTTGGGTTTTTTTGTTTTGGTTTGGTTTTTTGAGACAGGGTTCCTCTGTGTAGCCCTGGCTGTCCTGAAACTTACTCTGTAGACCAGGCTGGCCTTGAACTCAGAAATCTACCTGCCTCTGCCTCCCAAGTGCTGGGGTTAAAGGCGTGCGCCACCACTGCCCAGTGGGTTTATGTTTATAAGATCCCAAGGAACATAGGAGAGTGGCAAGATTACCTCTACTACTCATTTAGACTCCCCAACAGGAGTAGAAATGCCCAGTAGCCCAGAATCCACAGAGAGAGTTGCAGCAGGAAGGGAGGCTCTGCACAGTATCAAAGTCTAACCCTTCCCGGTGGCAGATCCTGGTGGTCTTTTGAGTACTGGCTCCTCTGTAGTGCTCTGATCTATGAACCTTCTTAGTCACCTTTGACACTTAGCTTCAACTCATTTCTGCTAGATCTCACCTGGATTCTTCTAGCACTCCAACCTGAGACTCGTAGGACAGAACGCACAGTCTCACTTTCATGTCACATTTTTGTCCCCAGACTTTGGGCACCATTGCCATCTATTACCTATTACCAGTATCAAAAAAAAAAAAAAAAAAAAAAGAAGTTTTTAATCACAGATGTACATGTGTATGTATGTGTGGTGTGCACAAGCACATCACATACACACACACACACACACACACACACACACACACACACTACTCAGAGCACCCTTCCTATAGTCAGTGATGCGTAGTGTACACCCCTCCCCCATGTGAGAAATTAGTGAAGAAGAAAGGGGTACTTACTACTGTCCTTTAGCCACTTTAGACCCTTGTATGACCACTGGAAGAGCTACCATGTCTCTTTTGTAAATACTGAAAAATAGTTCCTGAAATCTTAACCAGTTATTCTTTTTCTTAGAAATGTGGTACATTTACACAATGGAGTACTACTTAACTATTAAAAACGATGAATCTATGAAATTCTTAGGCAAATGGATAGAACTAGAGAATAACATCCCGAGTGAGGTAAGCCAACTGCAAAAGAGCGCACATGGTATGCACTCACTGATAAGTGGATATTAGCCTAAAAGCTCCAAATAACCAGGATACAATTCATAGACCACATGAAGCTCAATAAGAAGGAAGAACAAAGTGTGGGTGCTTCGGTCTTTCTTAGAAGGGAGAACAAAATATTCACAGGAGCAAATATGGAGATAAAGTGTAGAGCAGAGACTGAAGGAAAGGCAACCCAGAGATTATCCCACCTGGGGATTCATCCCATATACAGTTACCAAACCCAGACACTATTGTGGATTCCAAGAAGTGCATACTGAAAGGAGCCTAATATGGCTGTCTCCTGAGAGGCCCTGCCAGAGCCTTACAAATACAGAGGCAGCCAACCATTGGACCGAGCATGGGGTCACCAATAGTAGAATTAGAAGAAAGGACTGAAGGAGTTGAAGGGTCTTGCAACCCCATAGAAAGAACAACAATATCAACCAACCAGACTCCCCAGAACTCCCAGGGACTAAGCCATCAACAAAGGAGTACATATGGCTCCAGCTGCATATGTAGCAGAGGATTTTAGCTGCCAGTGGCCATGGGTTACTTGGGTTCCTGAAAGGAATGATGGGACTACATGGAGGCGGGGAGGGACAGCAAGAGAAGAATAATGAGACCAAGACAAAATTTCTGATTAAGGTCCAATGTTTACTTAGGAGTCTGAGTATGTAAAGGGAGGGAACCCATCCCCGACTATGCCAGGATCTTGTCACCTTGTCAGGATGCTGTTGCTTTGTCAGGATCTCAGCAGGAAAATAGGCTCAGCAGCTCAGCAGGTAGTGGCTCCTTGTAGGAAGCTGCAGATGTGACAGGACAATAGACTTCGCCTAGGTCAGAAGGGCTCCATACCAGCTGTGGCAGAGCAAGGTCTGAATCAGCCTGCTCCAGGCTGGGGAGAGGGCATAGTTCCTCCCTTTTTATTTATTAAAAATTAGCTGGTCTGAGGCATAAGATTTACTTATATTCTATAGTCCTGCCCAAGAATTATGGTGGCTGGCAGCCCCATCTATCTTATGTCTGGATGTTTAATGGTTTCTCTCTTACCCATCATGGAAGTCACATGCAGCTTTTTTGTGTTTATTTGTACAAACATGGCCTGCTAGTTTTTATTATTAATAAACATGAACTCTTAGCACATGCCTCTGTCTTAGGTTGATGAGTACCACAGGTCCAGTAGTCCCTCTTTGACTGCAGGCCCTCATAGCACACCTTTTTCCCATTCAGACCAAAGCCACAATATGCACTTAATGCATTTCTTCATCAGGATGAATAACTGCCATATCTGAGCTTTTCTGAAGGTGAGCCTGTATGGAGATAATCATAATCAAGTCAAAAGTTAAAAGCAACAGGATTAACATTGTCTGTAAGGAAGTCCCAAGCACTCAATTCAGTTGCAAATTAGCAATGATCAGGCCCAAGCTCTGGCCTCCAGGTGTTGGGAAGGTGGCTTTGAGAATCAACCAAAGAACTGTTACTTCTCAGAAAATAGTGGTAAGAGCCAGGTGAGCTGGTTGATAAAGATTTTTAGCTATCTTCATAACTGGAATTTCCAATATTGGATTTATTTCCAGGCCAGTCTGTGATTGTGTCAGAATAACTGGTCACATTTAAGGAAAGAGAAGAGTCATTATAACTCCTCCTTTTGATTAATTTTTCTAAGTCAGTTTCCAGTCTCTATGTTCTCTGTCCCACAAGGTCTAAAAGCTTGAAGCAAGGCAGCTTGTTAATCTGGGACATACGCAAGCAAAGGTGGGTCAGGAACATAAACCCAATATAGCTTTCCTGTCACCATTGTCAGGGCATTCAGCAAGCTCACAGGTCAGCATTATCCTTTGTGTCAGCATGTCACACTAAACTCTCTGGCAGCTAGCATGCTCCAGCATTCTGTGGAAAAAACACAAACATGCCCTCTTCCCCCAATTAACCACTTGATCAGGATCATGCCATATGTAATAAGTGGATCCTTCCATCTCACCTCGACATGAGTATGCCTAGTTGTAGGATCCTATAGACACTCAGCAAAGAGTTCCTGGGCATCCAAATTTTAAAAATTTAAAAATAAAAAGCATGATTTAAATAATGTGTTCATGGGGATATAATTCCCTCTGTTTTTTTTTTAAAGCCAATATTTTAGAGTGCCATGTACATATTCAACAATTTCTTGTCCCTGCGAATTCTATGGAATCTCAGTAATATGAGTAACATTAAATTGTTGACAAAACATCTCAAAAATGCTTGACTGTAATAGTCAGTTTAATAATCTGTTTTAATCTGATTAGGAACATCAAGCATAGAAAAATAATGTAGGCAATGAGCAATTACATTTTTAGTTGCTTTTCCTGTTAAGGCAATTATAATTAGAAAGCCTGAAAAGGTATTAATAGTAACATGTACATATTTTATTTTTCTAAAATCAGAAATATGAGTATCCATTTGCAATAATTGATTAAGTATAAGTCCTTGAGAATTAACACCATTATGTAGTACAGGTAGAAACTGAGGACATTGAGAACAAGTCTTTACAATTTGACATGCACATTCTCTAGAAATACCAAATTATTGTCTCAAGCCATTACTATTTTGATAATATAAAGAATGAGATTATATGGCCAATTGTTCTTGTGTAAGGCCTGGGATACAAATATGCTGTGGCATTGCTTTAAGGAATCTTGTCAAGGATTAGTTCTTAGATGTCTGAAGACAGTCCTTTAAAGGAACAGCACTTCTCTTAACTTGAGTTATATATGCATAAACAATTATATAATTTGAGAATTAGCAGTATCTAAAAAAGGAACAATTTCAAGCAATTGTAAACACTGATATATATATCAGAGCTTTACAATTATATATATACGTATACGTATATATATGTGTATCCATATACGTATATGTATATATAGAGAGATACATGTATATATATATATATATATATATATATATATAGAGAGAGAGAGAGAGAGAGAGAGAGAGAGAGAGAGAGGCTATCAGTATACAAATTAAAGTTTGGTTTTTCAACATTTCAAAACAGTGGCTACAGCACACAATTTAATTATTTGTGCTGAAGTAGAGGGAAACTCACAGAATTAACATGTGACCCAATCACATATACTTCTCTCCCATAGAAGGGCTATATATGTATTCTTTATTGGATGCATACATAAATTTACAGGAAATATAAAAGCATGCATACAAGCAAATTTTAACTATTTGCCTTTTGGATAATTATTAATTTTGCTTAAAAGTTTTACTATGTAATAGGCCAAATATCAATCAATATTCTGCAATAACCAATTTAATTGCTGTTTGCAACAAGAAATAGATATCTCATCAGGTTTTTAAGACATTCTTTCCAAAATACTTTCATGATTTTATCCTATAATTCTTTATTAACACCACAACAGCTTCATAACAGGATGTTAAAACTTTACTTTGGAGATGAGAAAAGATTAATCTACATTAATGTTCTCTTTTGCCAAAGAATTGTTGTGGGCACGTTGAGTAACAATAACTAACATTTGATTGCAATTGATTACATTGATAACAATTGATTACAGAAGCTTCCTCTATTTTCTGCAAAAGCTCTTTGACTCTCACCAGTTAATTTGCATCCCCCCTCACACACACACACACACACACACACACACACACACAACATTCAACAAAAGCTTAAATCCTTTTGTGCTGCACTTAAGGTGAGGTCTTAGCCAAAAGGCATCTCCTGGAAGCGTTTGAAAATAATTTGAAGTAAGCAAATCATCTTCTTGAATTTTCTGTACCACCCTCTTTCTAGGATATAACTGAGGCCCCAAATAATAAAAAAGATATTGCCTCTGAAAATTTTTTTTTGAACAACAAATACTCCAAAATTTTTAAAGCTCGTGGTGTAAGAGCAAAGGTAGTAAGATTTCTTTTTAGAGGGATTAGATAATAAACAACATACACTGGAAAATTTAAAGTCTTAGCTTCCTACTGAAGCAGAGACAATTTTTTTTTTTTTACACAATATAAGGCTATTAGCCATTCTTAAAGGCAAAACTTTCCAGTGATTACAAACTCCCTAGAAGCAAACCCTTTAAAATTACCATGATACAGAGGGAAAAAAAAACTTTCAAATACACAATAATTTTATATGAAGTAGGTAGGCCAGATTGTAATGCCTCTATAAGTTCTACAGCCTCATTGACCTTTCATAAATCTTAATTTTAAACTTTATTTTGAATAACACCTGGATAGATCTGAAATAATGCTGTTTTATCTTAAAAAATAATTCCCCAGAGGCAAGGAGAAGTGAGGCCACAAAAACTTCTCTAGGCAGGGTTTGTAAAATAAAACAAATGTCACAGAAACCTTGCAGAGGCTACTCTGAGCTTTGCATTAACTCAAATGTAAATATTTTTTAATCTGAGTATACTGCCTGATTCAAGGCCCAAAGATTACACCTCCTGCAGTGAGGACAGATTCTACTGTCTGTCTATGTCTCTAATTTTTGGACAGTTTTTCCTAAGAGGATTTATACTTAATGCATTCCTTATCACCTCACCACCGTGAAAGCATTCTTTGTATGTACTGTAGTCTCCTGCAAGGTAGCAAACATAGCTAGACTCTGATTGTATGAGGGTGTAATTTCTGCACAAAGACGAATACATCTAAGTAACTCTGTCTTTGCTTTGTATGGCTGGATGGCTGCAGAGACCTGCATTAGCATTCTTATAAGTCAATTGTGTAACAAAAGGAACTCCTTTTTGAAGGTCTCTAAGAATTTTAGCTGTTTTTAGTAGTACCAACTCCTTGAAACAGTTTGATACCAAATAAATTTTTTCACTGAGATCTCCTTTTTAACCTTGGGGGGTTAAATTTTGCTTTTATCACTATATCCAATAAAACTTATGCAAAAGAAGCATCAGGCCCATACTGGCCATAGCTGTTTTTAACTATTACTACTCTTGCAATCATCTTAATTACAAAATATGGGTGAGTTAAGAATCCTGAGCTAGCAATCAAACTGCAAACTGCAGCCAATGGAATATTGACAATTTTAACTGTACTTTTTAAGGGTTTTTTTGTTTTGTTTTGTTTTGTAATATTACGGCATAACCATAATTTTTGCAAAGCAAAATCAAATTTTAAACAATCTATTGCCTTTAAAATCAATACCAAAATTATTACTGTCATGTTCCAAAGTTTGGCTGCCAGTTCTTACATATGAATGCATGACAGTGCAACTTTTAATGTTTCATTAAAGAGACATTGTTTTAAATCTTATCTCTTAGAGGTCTAGTTTGTAGGATAAGAATTACATAGAATATTATCCCAACTTAGAAGTATCTTTAGAGGCCTGGTTTCCTGGGCTGGTTTGTGCCACATGTTGTTGTTTAAAAATGACCCCAACCCTGATTGCCAGTTTAAAGCTAACTTCCTGTTACCAATGTTACACCTTTTAACCATATTCAGTAACTTACAAGCCAATAATCTATAACCAAGACATGCAGAGCATATTTATACCTTTAAGACTAGGCAGAAACCAAATGAAGCAGCTACACGAATCTTATAAATTTAGACCAATCAAAGAATTTTTACCTTTTCTAGCTATAATTTTAAGAGAAAAAGCACTTGTCATTTGCCCCAGCCCGAGGGGCGAGTAATTAACCAGGGTCCGAAGGGGA
>JADRCD010230093.1:0-25645 GCA_019843815.1 Montemys delectorum
AAGGTATTTGACTTGAGTGATTGTCTTTATTCTCAGCCCACAGGGAACAGGTTACATTCATCAAAAATAACAGGAAGTAACAATTACTTTTTCTTAATATTTCTTAACATGAAAATGAATATTACCAACATATCCTAATCAATTGAAATTAAAAAAATTATGAGAAATTAAAAATTTGTTGGCTGTCATCCAGTGGTCTCTCTAATTTGGTAATTGCTTGTTTGTGCATGACAGTGTCTTGCTGTGTACCACATAATGATCTTGAAATCATGCTTCTCCTATCTCAGCCTCTCTATTAGTAGAATTGTTTATTTGATGTTTTTACAGAACAGCTTACATTATTTCAAAATTATTTATATGGTCAAAAGAAACATAGATAATTAACTTGGGAGGTGGCTTGTAAGAGAACAACAAAGAGTGAGTCTGAATGATTTGCTTGACATTTATAACTATTGTATCAATTTTGAAGAAAAGGACTTTATAAGTTACTCTTTCTCTGAGCTGAATGCTTTTCAAAATCATCACAGCCAGTGAACCACATTCTTACCCTCACCTAATGTCTGTGCCACCCTCCAAGTAGAACCATTGTTCATTGAAACAGTTGGTGAATGACTTCATGGATAGTCCATCTCAATACACTCACCATTTCTTAAATGAGAATAAATCTTATTGTATGAAGTTCTTGAAAACAATTCAATTGACACTGTAGTGGTACAGAGATGGGGAACCCAAGAAACCCTTGAAAATTAATTTCAGGAGCTATTTCTTATTTTTCGTGTTGAATAAAGTGTTTGGAGTAAAATCCCAAAGTCCCTTCAAAACCTTCTGTCCCCTGTCCAGGACTCAAGAAAACCTAATTAATTCTACATAAATTGAGCAGTCTCAGGCATTTATGCCTTGACTTTCATATTTTTGCCTTTGCCTGTTTGGGCTCTATGACATGGGCTTCTACAGTGTTTACATTCTATGTTATCCTGAAGTTTAGTTGATATGACCGAACCTATCGTATTTTCAAAAATTAATGGACTTTTTCAATACCTTTGTGACTACTCAACTCAGTTCCTAATTGTCTGGGTTCATAATGTCTGTCGACCCACTTTTTTGTCACTCGACTCATCTTTCTTTACATCCATTCTTATATCCAGCAGCCCATTCTATTTCTAGGTGCTACTGTGGAAGACCTGTTAGGTGGCTTCCTTATCTCCTTTAAAACCAAATTTTCTACTTTATAAGCCTTTTCTTGTAAGGGCAATACTATTCAACTGACCAATTTATTATGTTACTTCCTCATTTCACTTTTCTTTCAATATCAAGTTCAGTCTCCTTAACTGGGCACCCCTGGACTTCCTGTGCCTTGGACTTTTATGACCTAGCTCATCATGTATTCATAATTACTTCAATGAACAGTAATTTCCCTAGTATTGAAGCTGTTCTGTCTCCAAATATCTTTCTAATTTGTTCTGGGAATAGATTAAGGCTGGATCCTAACTGAACTGCTTCCTCTATCCTGTTGCTAAATTTTAGCTACAAATCATCACATGGATGAGATAACACTTTCCTTTTTGAAACATATTCTGCCCCACCATAGCACAGGATATATTTACACAGCAACTACTTATAAATAGATTAGTTTTTAGTAAAATTCTTGTGTGTGTGTGCATGTGTGTGTAACCTAGGGTATTGTATATTCTAGGAAGCTCTCATTCATATCCCCAGAACTTTGCTGCAATTTCTAAGTTTGTAGTCTATGGGCTTATGGAAACAATTTAGGCATTTTTATATATTGAATGAAGGAAAAACTTTTTTACGAGTTTTCAATTGGAATTTAGTATTTACATTAGATTTCAATGTAACAATTACAGTAGTACTAAAAAATATTGCTACAAAAATCTATGCAAAATATTTTTATTTTACCTTATAATTTATATGGTATTTCTCAATTTATACCTTTTATTCTCATTTTAATATTTTAACTAATGAATACTGAGTTTGTTACCATATACAAATAAAAAAGTCAAGCTAATTCTAACACAAAGAATCCTTCTAATTCTGTTTTGTTGATGGCTTGTCTCCAGGCATTCATGCGGAGGTGTTTGCTGGGCTTTTTGTTTTTTTGCTCTGTTTGGGGTGGGGGAGGTCTCTATTTCTCTTTCTTAACTCCCTGATTCAGTTCTTTTGTTTTTAAAATATATTTTTATTTTTTTTTTATTTTGCAGCTGACTAGTTCTCTGAATATTTCATACCACAAATTTTGATCCTATTCATCCTTTCTTCCCAATCTCTTCCCAGATCTACCATCCTTTCAGTACCCACTCAACTTCTTGTCCTCTTTTTTAAAAACCAGTTTAGTACAGTTTGTATCTGCCATGCACTATTGGATGAGTGGTCTTCCTCTCAAGTGTGCTGAACCTATCTGGGGCCACACACTTAAAACAATGGACTCTCCCTCTCCCAGTAGCCCTTGGTTGTCAGTAGCTCCTTAACTGCTCACCTCTCCTCTCCATTCTGGGATGTTCCCCCGGCTTGAGCTTGCACAGGTCTTATCCATGCTGTTAAAGTACTTTAAGTTCAAATATACAACTGTTCTACAGTTGGAAAATGCTCCTTTATTGTAATCATTTATCACCTCTGATAAATGACTACAATCCTCCTTATCCCTCTTCTCAGTGATCTCTGAGCCTTAGGAGGGATATATGATATACATGTCCCTTTTAGAACTGAACATTCACCATTTTCTTATTTCCTGCACCTTCACCAATTACATATCTCTGTGTTAATTGCCATCTACTGAAAAAAAAAAAGCTTATCTGATGAGAGGTAAGGGATGCATTATTGGATATAATGATAAGTCATTAACAGTTGGCTTAACATTGATCATTTAGCAGAACAATATTCTCAGACAAGTCTGTCTAGACTTTGGTCTTGATAATGGTACCAGATATGAGTTTCACCTTGGGAACTGGGCATAACCCCAATCAGAAAGCAGATGGTTACTCTCATGATATCCATATCTATTTGGTATCAATAAGCATGCTGTAGCAGGCCAGTCGCCATTATAGCTCACCCAGCTGTGAACTCAGTTTATGTCTTTTCTTACTTCTAGCTTGGAATCTAGAAGACTCCTATTTGCTTGGAGGTAAGGTAGTTTTAAGACATTTTATGTAGATGCTCTGTGACCTCTCTTTCCAGGTTCACTTCTCAAGTAGTCTCCCAGTGCCAGCTTTGCCATTCCCAGATTCAACATTTTCCTTTTCGGTGTTTCCATACTAGCCAGCTGTCTACTGGACTTTCACATTTGTAGTTTTAGCATAGATTTGTGTCACGAGCACTTGCCAGGCCTTCGCCTGGGGAGCCGGTTGTAACAGATGACAGAGGCGTTTGGTTGGGTTTATGCGTATATTCAACAGAACAAATACAACACCACAGGAAACAAGTCAATCCAAAGACTACAGCTATGATTGTAAATATCATAGGCTCAAACACTATCACTATGGCTTGAACCTGGCAAGACGCTAGGTTCATGCCCTACAAATGCTTGCTAAGGGTCATCATGGGTATACGACCTGACGGCGCGCTCGGAGGGAGTCTTCCTCCTTGGTTCGGGCTCGGACGTGTCTTGGCTCCTTCGTCAGTATCACTTTCTTGATCCGCTGGCGTATGCCAATTCTCTGGGCATACGGATGCTCAATCAGCCGTAGGTGGTGATGAATGCTTAGTCTGGTGCAGCAGATGCTGAGTATGAATGTGCTGGTTCGGGTTCAGTTCATTTGAGCGATGAGGCGTCCGACATGGACTCTAGAGGCAAGTCATGTCAAATGCCCTGAGGTCCTGGAGCTTTGGGTTTTTATACCCTGTCTAAGCCTTGTCAGTGTCATTCGGTCGCGTCTGCTTATCTCTTGGTTACGTCATGGGGGATTCCAGGGGAGCTTCACTCTTATCTATTCACTGCACACATCTTCCTTCTACTCTGAGTATGCTTCTAATGTCTACCTGGCCTTCTGGCTTTACATGTTCCTTACAATTTGTAGTTTTGTACATTTGTAGTTTTGTAGATTTGAAAGTGATTCTCTTAGTGTCAATCAAGTATTCACAGCTCCAACTTGTAACATTTCAAGGTTGGGCAAAGCAAACAAAGCAAACAAGTTTGCCCAGTGATTGCCATTATTATTTGTCACTTTTGTGTGTTGCTTATTTGTGTGTTTGTTGAGGCAGAGTTTTAACATGGCAGCATGTTTTTTGAAGAAAGCGTTCTCAGTTACTCATGGAAAGCAGGCCCTGTAACTCTGTCATCAAAGAGTACGAAGGCAGCTATTCTCCCTGCTAATTCTTTTCTTATAGTAGGCATTAGTTAAACTTCTCCTTTACCCACCTTCAGAATAGATAATTCAGCCGATTTCTTTCCATTTCATTTTATTGTTATCCCCTTTTTTCTTTTCTTGAGAAATCAGTCTGTCTCCATTTGACACCTCACCTGTCATTGACAGGTTCTTTGTCAAAGGCTTAAAATCTCATAATTTGAAAATGGAATTTAGTGTCCTTTAATTTTACAGCTGATATCAAGCATCCATCTTCTAGTGGAGTAGCAACTTCATAGTACTGGAAACATATGGAGAGTAAGTCAGCAAGTAACTAAGTCATTCTAAGCCATGAAGCTCAACAGATTCATCTACCAGACATTAGCTAGCAAACCCTAAGGCCACTACATATTTTTCAAAGGGTTTAAAAGGTAAGTAAGAAGCTTAAGCAACATTTTCAGAATAGTTAACCATTATGAAAACAGGCATCCCTGAGAGGCATTTGAACGATGACTTAGGAAATGTATCACCTATTTTGATATATCATCTAGACATACAATGTTTGTCATAAGGTAATTGAATAGCACTTGCATTTAAAGTGAAACTTGATTCTGGAGCCAAGTTTAGTGTTGCATAATTGTAATCCCAGTACATGAGATTACATGAGCTTAAACAGGAGGATCTTAAGTCTGAAGGCAGCCTGGACCACATAGTAGGATCCTGTTAAGCAAACAAATAAATAAATGAAACACAAAAGAACTCAATAACAAGGACAATCACTGGGTAAATTGGTTTGCCTTCCTCAAACTTGAACTATTACAAGGTTACTCTGTAGAGTTCATTATATTCTACTTTGCCCTGGAGATGCATCTCCCAGAGAAAACACTTAAAATCTCACAGTCACTGATTATGTTTCCAGCTGGTCATGGTACTTAATTTATTGCCTATAAATATTTGTTGTAAAAATCAATAAATGTTCTCTTTAAAGAGCTTTATTTGAGTTGAATTCTATTATATGACATTGCAACCTCTATTACTTAAGTAAGAGTTCTCAGATTATTCTATCTGGAGATTTGGAATTAAAAAGCTCCTTTACATTTGTCTCAGTATAGACAGAGGTGGTATTTTCCTGGAGTGATCAGACAGTGCCTATAATTTGCTACCTCAAAAGGGATGTCATAGCTTTCTTAGGATATTTGGAGTGGAACACACCAGTTGTCTGTCAGCAGCCAAACTTATCACTAAGAGGATGAGCTCCTCAGTTCTGAAGGTGGAGTATGCACACAGTGTCCAGTGCTACTCTTTGAATCACCAGTTCTAAATACTTCAGAATGAGTCCACTTGCATTTGGAAACAGTTATAGTAGAACACTCAAAGATCCCTGTTTCTGGGGGATAGAAAAGAGGCTTGGTAGAGAAGAATTCTACTAATATCGTAGTGCATTTGGTCTTTAGACCCCCACCTACATGAGTCATTTAATTCTTCTTTCACCTATTTGAGATTCTGATCAACATCAAAGACACCTTTGTCTTCTCCCTAGTGGGAGGAAACTTGTCCACAGACCATAAGCTCATGTTATTTCCTACAAACATGAACAGGACCCAACACATGGTCAAAGCTACTACAATTAGATAACAAGTTGATCCAATTCTGGATTAAATTAGCAAGTTCTTTTGACTTCAATCCCTATATACTCCTACCTCAATCATCATTATTTTGGCCTTCACCACAATCCTTTAATTTTGTTTGTTAAATGATTCAAATCTACCTGGGAATGACATTATTCCATAGAAGCAACTGGGATTCTGTAAGAAGTTGTCAGCAGTGCTAGTGATATGATTTGAAGCAAAATGTCTCTTCAGTTCTTGTTTTGTAGAATGGTTTGCTTTTGAGCTCCATGTGTTCTGTCTGCCCAGCCCTTTAATTCTAATTCTGAGTCAGGAGCGTTCTCCACTATGACTTGAGCATAACAGTATTCTTCCATTCTCCAACTTTTTTGGGATGCTCAGGGCATTTGTCCTTAGTGTTTATCAGTTTGTAACTCCTCTATTCTGCCTCAGATTCTGGTCCTGTATCAACGACTACATAAATATCAGGCAGCTGATTTCTTAAAGAAACTCATGTTCTATTCAGTCCACCTGTGCTTGTGATGCACTTGTGCATCACAAGATATTTTCCCCATAGACAAAAAATGATTTTATAGGTAGTTAATGACCTTTTAGGAAAAATTGCCCTGATAATTTCACAGCCTGAGTTTTCCTTGTGTTCACCGAATTCCCAGGTTAATCATGGTGCACTTTCCAGACATCCATGCCACTGACTTGGAATTCTGACTCAGTCTTCATAATTGGCTACTTTTAACCCGAAACTATATCAGTATGGAATATAGGACTGAATTAAGGGTGTGAGTGGAAAATGCATGTTTTATGGTTATCTTGCCTTCAAGGAAGATTTCAAAATCAATTGCGTATTTTCCCATCACTCATCTTCTTCCTGCTTTTCGTCCTTACCTCCCTTTATTTTTGTTGTTTTTGGCATTTTCTGTCCTAAGTTGGAGCTGAAACAAGCTGTTTGGATATTGCTCTCATTGATAACTTACATCCTCTTTTCCGGTCAGCTCTATCTCAAAGAACATCACAAGGTTAGAGAGATAACCCCTGCCTAATGTGGGAACAAAACAAGACTATTTCTGATGGAGTAGTTGCTGTGTTTATTTCCAGAATTCCTCCCTATATCTTAAAAGATGAAGTAGGGACTTTTTATTTTTTTAAAAAGAGAAAGTTAAATTTTGTTGCTATTCTTGTATTTATCAGGATGAAATTTACTAGTTTTCTTAATGATTCCCAGATCTCTGCAGCTTTTGTCAGTCTCTAAGATGCCACTGTTGATTGCCTGGATATTCTTCAGAGAGGAATTACATCATGAGGCTTTGCATTGTCAGGTGTCTTTTGGTAGTGTTCCTTCTAGAAGGAATCAAGAGGTCTCTACTCTAGTGGAAGGGATAAAAGTTCCCATAAGCATAAGGGAGTATGGGTTATTATAAAGTGAGACTGGCATCTCCCTACATTATCCCATAAAAGTATTTTTATTCTATACATACATGGTTGTTTCTCCGCTTTTATCCCTTGCCATGTTATAATTCAAGAGATTCTCACTAGATAAAGTTTCCTTTAGTTTCTCTGCCTTTAGGTCATAAAGTAAACAAATCTTTTTTTTTCTTTATAAATTACCCAGTCTCAAGCAACATGAATAATGACATGAATAATAACAGTGGGAGAGAAAATTAGATTAGCAGAAAGCAGCACTTGGTGGTTCTAGGTGGTTTAGAACTCACACAATCAGAGAAAAACTGCTTAATGCATCAGGAGTGTCCACTGCAGTTTCAGTAGGGGATAGACAATGTCAATGCAAAGGCACATCTCAAAAGGAATAAAAAATGGTTTGTTCTTCGTGCATTATTAGTGATCATGGACTGCATATGTAGACTCAGGTTTCCCTGGATACATCTACCATCAAAGAGGATATATATATATATAGATGGAAAGCAAAGAAAGTCATAAATCAAGGCATTTTCCAAATATAATGTTAGAGACCAAAAGTTGGCTTGTTAGAGCAGAGCAGGGAGTCTCCATTATAGGTTTCAGATACCATCTACGATAATTTTCATTTAGGGCTGGTGTAAGCTTGTAGTCTGCTAAAAATACATTTCAAAGGTTTTAACTGATAGTCAAAAAATACTATGTCAAACATAAGGGTGAGAAATGGAGGCCATAAAGGGAAAGAAAAAATAGGCCAAGGTAATTTTGCTATCACTGCCTGCAATTTTCTAAGTTTCCACAATTCCAAAGTTCAGCCTAGTAGAATCTTTCACACAGATTTGATGCATTTTCGATCCTGGAAATTTAAACTCTGAGGTCCTAATTTGCTTCTTCCCTAGAGCTCACAGACAGTATTACCACACGGTCCCAGCTACTGGGTTCCTTCTGACCCAAGACCATTGAAACAAACTAATTGAGACATGCATGCAATGGGATTTGTGTCAGACTATATTTTTTTCTTTAAGATTCGTAGTTCCATTAACCAGCTAGTAGTTGAGACACTGAGTTGGTCCTAGGGATTGGAAGTAGGGGCCCGACATTAAGCCTCACAAAACCGCAGTGGTGGACAGTGGAAAGTCAAGAATTGTTGTGCCCAATATAACCTACAAACTTGTTAGCCTCTACTCTGTGTTGACGTCAAAAGAGCACCTGCCACAACAGGTAGCTGAGCTCTGTAACAGTCATTCCCTGAAGAGTACTTAAGCTAATCTGACCAGAGTAAATTCCAGCCAAGAGAACTTTGTTTCTATACTACCCTTCATTTAGTTAAAATCTTCATTGTTAACTTGCTTGGATTTAGAAGTGCATTGAAGACATATCACTGAGTATGTCTGTGGTGGAGTTTTGCTGTGATCATTGAATGAGAAGGAAACCCACTCTTGGTATGGGTGGCAGTATTTCAAATGCTAGAGCCAGGACTGCATAAAACAGTGGTTGTCAACCTTCCTAATGCTGTGAATTGTTAATACAGTTCCTCATACTATGGTGACTCCCAACCATAAAATAATCTTTTTGGTAACTCATAAATATAATTTTGCTGTGTTATGAATTGTAATATAAATATCTGCGTTTTTCCATTGTCCTAGGTGACCCTATGAGAGAATCCTTTGACCCCCCAATGGGGTTGAAATCCAAAGACTGAGAACTTTTTGCACAAACGGCTAGAAAGAATCACTAGAATACTGTGATGTGGCCTGCATCCTCATCTGCCAAGATTTGAGGTGTCTGAACAGCACATAAACTCTGCCATCCATTTCCTCAATGACTGATGAAGCACTTTTCACTTCTGAGGCAAAATAACTCGGCCTTCCTTAATTGCCTCTGTTAGGTACTTTGCTACAGCAATGAAAAAAGTAAGTAGCATAGTGCCTTGCACTAACCAGATCCAGAGACTTTCAGTCTGCTGACATCTGAACCACCACTCACAAGGACCCAGCAAAAAGCACAAAATGCATTAATCTCTGTCTTTGTTCTTCTTGAGGCAGATAACCTAGGAACACAGGAAGAAGTTCATACCGACAGACTTGGTAAGCATCTACTCTTGCTGGCAAGACCTCTCTAGAGGAGACAATTGTTAAGAAAGAATGAAAGAAAGAAAGAAAGAAAGAAAGAAAGAAAGAAAGAAAGAAAGGAAGGAAGGAAGGAAGAGAAATATTTTAACTGAAGCTTTGGTTTATTTAAAAAATTTGCTGGCTGATTTGAATACACGTATATGTACGTATGTAGGTAGATATACTCCTTCATTTTCTTATTTTGTTTTATATATTTTGTAAGTTTTTACCCTGTTTTTGTCATAATTGTAAAAGTGTATGTGTGTGTGTGTGTGTGTGTGTGTGTGTGTTTGTATATCTTTCTGAGTGTGTATATGTGTGTGTGTATGTGTCTCTGTGTACATCTGTGTCTTTGTGTGTCATGGCTTATGTGTGGAAATTAGAGGACAACTTTGTAGAATTAGTTCTCTCTCTGCACTTGTGTGCGGGTTCTGAGATTAAACCCAGATTTCTAGAAAAATTCCATTACCTGCTGAACCAGCATGCAAGCCACAGATTCTTTTTCCCTCTCTCTTAAGATACAACTTTCACTGTTCACTTTTTTCCTCTTAACACTTGAATATTGTAATTTATTTCTGTGACCCATTTTTCTACTTTTGTCTTTTAATTATTTTTTCAAAAGCATAAAAATGTGTCTTTGTGGTTTGTGTCATTTCTGTCTGTCCCATGTATGTTGTTATTGTTAGATTGGCGGATGTTGGGCTTAGTACTTGGTCTTTAGTTTATGTACGGATCTGGTTCATTGCTGCTGCTTGCCATTTCTTTCGCCTTTCCCTTTCTACACAATGCTCACAGTGAGCATGAGACTTTGACCATGCCGTGCAGATGTTCTGCAACTGAGTTATTCTCTCAGCTGAGCTAAGTGTATCTTGCCAAACACACATTCTCCCTCTATGTGAAATACAAATCTACTTTATAAATTAAAAATTCACAGTGGCCAAGATTCAAAATTTAGGAATGTCCAGGCGAGCCTAAAGGCACACTCTGGACATTCTATCTGCATAAGCAGCAGATTCTGTGTTACATGTTCCTATGAGAGGCTGTAGCACAGATCACTCACATAATCTTTTGATAATTGTTGATAAGACTAGAAGAGAAATTACCAATGACTACCCCTTATGTTCTGTTTTCTATAACACATCAGGCAGATATTTGCCAGTAGTTCTCTCCTTTTGTAACAATGAAGAGGAAATGGGACCTCATGTCCTGATACAGTATGTGTCTTGTCATAATATACTAAAAACCATCAAAGGAAGTAACTGTATCCAACTGGAAATTCATTCAGCACTTCAGGACAATTCAATACCTGAGAAGCACCATCAGGAAAAGGCTGTTTCGTATGAAGGGTCTCATGGGAAAGTGGCAGTAGTGATACCCATCTCTACATGTATGTCAATCCCATGTAGACACACAGCAGACATGAAAAATAAGGCAATAGAACTTTAAAAGATCGCAGTTCTTCAGCATTTCACTTAAAAATGTTGAAATGAATAATATTTTGGATAAATAATTCAGAAGAATGATAAAAAAAAATCAATGAATTCCCCCAATACCAAAAAACAGAAAATCTATTGAGTAAGGTTAGAAGACAATAAAGGGCATGGATAATAAGTTCAAAGAAGAGTTAGCTATTAGTTTTCTTATTGGTGAAAACCAAAATAAAACAGACCAAATACACCTGACAAAAGAAACTTAAGGAGAGATGATATAGTTTTACTTTTATTACTCACTTGTTTATTTGTTTATTTTGTGCGTTGTTTGAGGGGTACAGTCTACCATGGCCAGGAAGTCCTGGTGGAAGAAACAGGAGGTAGCTGGTCAAACTTATACCTGAGTTAGTAAGCAGAGACTGATGAAGACTGGTGCTCAGCTTTCTTTTTCCTTTTTATTCATTTCAGGACCCCAGCCTATATTTATGGTGGGACTTCTCAACTCAATTAACCTAAGTCAGGCAATCTCTCAGAGTCATACCCAGAGATTTGTATCCATGGTGATTCTAAATTCCATTAAGCTGCCAATCAAGATTAACAACCACAGAGAGAGACTGTGAAAAAGAACCAAACAGGAAACTTGGAAGAAAGGGGCTCAATGAACCAAATAAAGAAAAATCTCAAGCCATATACTTTATTCACAGTCTAGACAATGAAAGGAGAGGACTTGAGGTTGTAAAGATAGATTGATTAATTAGAACATTTGGAGAGAGCAAGAAAAAAAAATATGAACAGAACATGCAAGACCTATAGAATGCCAAAGATCAATGATGGATTTTTTGGTATAGAAGAATACAGACTAAAAACATAGAAAACCAATTAGAGAAATAATAGAAAATTGCCCAAACTTTGCTAAGATGTTGACAGTCAATTACTGGAGGTATTTAGGAACCTAAACAGAAAAGGTCAGAAGAGAACCTTTGCTCTCAATTTTGTGGTTCAAATATAAAGAATATAGAATGAGGAACAAATATTGAAGCCACAAGTGAGGAGTGCCAATTCTCTTATATCAGCAAAGCCATCAGGGTAAAAGTAGGTCCCAACAGGAATTCCAAAGTCCAGGAAACACTCAACGCTGTGTTTCAAGCCCTGGAAAAGAATGACATTACTATATCCAGAAAATTTAAACCAAAAAAAAAAAAACTAAGAAGAAGTAAGAATAATACAGGAAAATCACAAATCAAAGGAACTAATAAGCATTCAGAAGATATGTAAAGGAAATCTACACGCAGAAAGGAAAGATAAGTATGCCATGCAAGCAAAAGAAGGAATAAATACACTGCAAGAAAGATGGCCAACTGATAATTTAGGAACAGCAAAACATAGGAAAAACAATGAAATGTCAGGAAAAAGTCATACATTTCAATCATAACACTGCACATAAAAGATTAAGTGAAACCTACAGTCTGGTGAAAAAAAAAACCCAACAAATAAGATCTAGTTGTTTGCTGCCTGCAAGAAATGCACACAGCAGGTCCTGGGCAGATAGCTCAGTGGGCAAGAACACTTGCTTTGCATGCTGGGGACACATGTTCAATTCCCCAGCATCAATGTAAAAGTCTGAGTAGGTCTGTGTGTGCCTTTAGTCCAGTGTTTAGGAGTGGAAATAGGCGGATCCCTAAAGCTTACTGTCCATGATGATAAATGCTTTGGTTCTTCAGCTTCACATCCTTACCGTGAGATTGTGTGTCAGTTGTACACATAGTCGTCTTTTCAAGATGGGATTCTGGAGAAGAACATACAGCAATCCAGCTGAATCTGTGAAAATGGGGGATAGGAGAAAGAGCAAAAGGAACAAATCTGATAAAACTTGATGCCCAAGGCAGTTGAATATGGTGCTGACACGAAGGGGGGTTGTAGTCTCTCCTATTAGAGGAAGAGAGAGCTGTCATTTCCGTGTGGTGGCTCCTCTTCCTCCTCTTCCTTCCTTCCCTCCTTCCTTTTTTCTTTCCTTCCTTCCTTCCTCCCTTCTTTCCTTCCTTCCCTTTCCTCCTCTTCCTCCTCCTTCTTCTTTTTAGGTCCTGGAGAGATAACTTGGCAGATCATCTATCACAAGATCCTACTTATTCTCTTGACATTTCTATAGTGCTTATTCTATTTTAATACAACTTATATTTTTCTTCTGTTCTCAGAATACACTGAACCATTAAAAAATGTGGGATGTACTTTACTCATCTCAGTGTTTCTGTCTGAAGGCACGGACTATGGCACACAGGAGGAATCACTATTGGTAGACTTTTTAATTCATCATTTAACACAAGTCATTTTCAAGACTCTATGCCGGGTATGATCTGGACTCCTTTTTAGGAGTAATTGTTGAAAGTAATTTTCTTGAACAGAATTAACAAGTCTTTAAGCAAGGAATGGTCTGTGGTTCTTGACCATACCTTGGTATTTCTTACTACATCCATGAGCAGTTTAATCGTTCCAACAATTCTGCTAAACGTACATCATAAACTAATCTTTGTCAATTATTAGTGCGGGAATATGCTTTACCTATCACATGTTTAGAGTGAGTAATTGTAAACCTTACGTTAATGGCTAGATTTAAGCAAAACAGTGTCCTCGGAATGTAATCAATCATATTATGGTCAATTGGAGGAGTGTTTCAGAACTGGAGGGCTGCAGAATGTGATGATGTCATACTGATGTAAACTTAAGTCACAGACTTTTCCACTTTTTGACTTTCACCAGATCAACAGCAGATCATTTTGGAAGAAAGGAAAATGTGCAATTCTTAAGAAATTAGGATTCTCTTGCTCTATGCATAAATAATGAATAAATTAAGGAGTTAAAGATGATTGGACTAAATGATGTGACAACAGAGAAATTTACTACAACAATTCTTCATTTTAAAATATTATTAACTGTGAGTATTAGAATATTTTATCTGCTGAGGTGTAGCAGAGGCTCATTGTCAGGCTGGGGGCAGAGTCTACTGTAGAAGTAATTTCTACTGCACCATTTCATTGACCAGAATGCCTCTCCTGCCAGTGCTGATACTAATGTAAGTTGTCTTTGGTAGTTGTGTTGCCTGTCTCTTGGTATGCACCCTAGATTTTAGTCTTGTTTCATGTCTTTGATTGGTGCTTTTAAACTTAGAACCATCAACTACTACAATTTGCTTTAGTCTCTTCACCTTTTTATATTATTTTCGAGCCTAGATAATGGTTTACAAGCCCTTGTTCTTTCCAAGATAAAAGTGAACATTGAAAGAAAACATGTAAAAGAGTGCTCATGAAAGTTTATTGGGAGGTGACTGAAATCTACAAAAAATGACTTGATTTTACATGTGGAGTCTCTTCAAAGAGAAATATCAGAATCAGCCAACTAATATTACTAAGTAATATACTGACTAAACAAGAAACAGAAGGAAGTTTTTCTCCAGACATAGAAATCTAATTTCTGTTATTTAATTAAATATTTAATATTAGAGTCAAAGAAGTATTTAAGACAGTTGAGAAGTACAGAAATTGTCCAGTTCCCCTTGGGTTCTATAAGGAAGTGTCCATTTGTGAAAGACCCTAAAATACGTACTCATTCATTCATATGAAGTTGTGGTCCAGGGTAGAGCCTAGACACCTGTGTTTGGCTGGAGAAAGAGAAGATGTGTAGATACATTCTGAAGAGTTTTATAGCTAGTAGTTTTTCTACATTAAGAAATAACACATAACAGAAAAAACAAAAATAGAATAGAGTGCAGCATGTTTACTTAAGTGAATCAAGTCCTCACTCTTTTAAGTGTAGCTTCTTTCTCAATCATCTAGGTCGCAACATAGGTCTTTCCTAAGTAGTAAGAATCCAAATTAGGGCATGGTGTCTTTAAGCATCCTTGTGGACTTAGATTTAAATTCCTAGCTAAATCTACCTCCAGTGATGGGTTTTTGAAAGTAAATATGTATAAACAACTTTAAAGTATAGTAAAATTCCCTTTGGTTTAGAAATTCAACTTGAAAAGGTGAAATATATTCAAGCGATCATAGGATATATGTAGTAATATAAATACAAAATGCTCTGCAAATTCTTTTTTTGTGTTATTCTTCCACCTTTCAAAATTTTTAAAGAAGTTCAGACTTGTTTTTTATTATATGCAGCCTTCTTCTCAAACTCCTACCCGACTTACTTTTTCCCCTTCTCCATCCACCATCCATCATCCATCTAGATTTGTCTCTTTTTAAAACAACCAAACCAAACCAAACCAAACCAACTTATCATTTCCAACTTGTGCTGTAAATATACTCTTGGGTATGCGGCTGTCAGTTTTAGTTGATCTGGTCCACTGGCATGGTTGTTTTTAAGAGGTCACACCCTTAAAGAAAACTGATTCTCCATCTCCCAGCAATCGTCACTTGTCAGTAGCACTTTACTTAGAAGTAGGACTTCCTGTCTACCTCCCCTTTCCATTCTGGGATTTTTGTCTTGCTTGAGACTGCTCAGGTCTTGTACATGTTGCCATAACTGCTGTATCTGAAAAACACTGTTTTCATACAGTCAAACACCACCTCTGACTTACACATTCTCTGCCCCCATTTTCCACCATGATCCTTGAATCTTTGGATGAGGGTGTAATGATACAAATGTCCCATTTAGGGCCGAGAATTCTCTTTTATTCTCTTATTCTCTGGACCATGACCAATTGGGGAATGTGTTAGTCATCATTCACTGAATAAAGAAGCTTCTCTGATGAGAGTTGAGTCATTAGGAGTTCGTGTAACACTGTGGGCATTTTACAGAAAAAATAGTAGTCGATTCTTCCCCAGAGCCTATGATCTACCTGTCTAGTCATAGGTTTTTGACTAAAATCAACATACCCTCATTGGAGAGTGGGCCTTAACTTCAAGCTTCAAGCAGAAATTGGTTGTTACACCTATAATATTTGTAGTCCTATAATACCAGTGGGTGTATCTTGCCAAGCTGATTGTCATAGCTGGCCGAGTTCACTGCTTAGTAACATTTATTATTACTCTTCTCCTCTGGTAGCATAGACAACATCTTCTAACACTATAAAAGCTAGCCAGTAGGGATGAAGCTTCAGGTCAAGTAGCATTTGATTTATCCATGCTCTATGACTCAGATATATGGTATCTTAAAAATAGGCTTTTACTTTGTGTTCCGGAGGATAAATAATAACAATAGCCTATGATATTTAGGAGTTTACAGGACCAGAGTGGCCAAAACTGCTAAAGAGTTTACCTATTCCTGGCATTGGTCTTAAAGTTGTATTTTTATTTGTGTGGGTTTTTTTTTTTTCCTGCATGTGTATCAAATGCACTGTGGTGCCTGAATAGACCAGAAGAGGGCATATAATTTCTATACTTGAAGTTATAGATGACTGTAGGTTACCATGTAGGAGCTGAAAATTGATTTCAGGGTCTCTGGTCAGAGCAGCCAGCGCTTTTCACTGCTGAAGTTTTTCTCTAGCTCCACTTCTGGGATGACTGTTAGGCTGTGGTGTCTAGCAGGGCATTATGAGATAATTTTACTTAAACTCATTATTTATGTAGCTTTTACAGTGGTAGGTTGTCATGTGGCATTTCTAAGAGGTCTTTACTGTTACCGATCACTGCCCATATGTCCTTGTCTACCTCCCATGCCCACCCCCATTCACTTTCATGTTGCATAGTTTTTGCTTTCCTCTGTATACCATTGAATTCTACGTCCATGTCCTTGAAGCGTCCCCCTTCATGCCCATTGTTAGTTTCCAAATGTCTATTGGCGTTCCAAATGAGACCTGTATATCTAAAGAATCAGTCTAGCATTCAAAAATGAGAAAAAAAATTGTGGTGTTTTTCTTTCTGGATCTGGGTTACCTTACTACAAATAGTTGTTTCTAACTCTATCCATTTACTTATGACCATAATAATTTATTTTTCCTTAGCTGCTAAATAGCAATACTATTTTAGGATATAAAGTCTTATGTTGAGGTCCTTTATCCAGGAGTTGAGTTTTGTGCAGGATGAGAATTAAAAATTTTGTTTCATTCTTTTACACATAGCTATCCATTTTGACCAGCACTATTTGTCAAAGATGCTTGTTTCGTCTGTAAGAGTATGGATTCATATATGGATGTTCAGTTTTATTCCACTGATTAATGTGTCCGTGTTGATACTGGGACCATGCCGATTTTACTACTCTAGCTCTGAAGTATAACTGAGATGGTAGTAGCTACAACAGTTTTTTAATTGTTAAGGTTTTTCTTTTGTTTTCTTTTGTTTTGTTTTTTTTGAGTATTTTGTGTTTCTATATTGTATTTTTTTTCAATTTCTGTGAAGAGTTGTGTTGGAATTTTCATGGAGATTGTATTGAATCTATAGATTGTTTTTGGTAGAATGGACATTTTCACAATATTACTCCTACCAGTTTGTGACCCCTTCTGGTATTTTCAGTATCTCCCATAAACAGTATCTTAGTTTCCACTGAACAATATTTTTATTTCTTATTTATTCTGTACCTTTTTTCCAGGCTAGTATGAATGTGATTGTTTCCCGATTTCACTTTTTCTTTTGGTTCTCTTCACACTTTTAAGATAGCTACTGTGAAATTTTTTATTTGGTCCTGTACTTCATATACAGAAACACTCTGCACAGACAGTTCTATATTTGCCATTGCCTTAATTTGTAAGACAGTTTCATTAATGATGAGTATGGAAAATGATACATGTTTTCCATTTGTATCATACATGTTCAGCCTTAAAGGTACTTAGCAAAAATTACAATTTGATGTAATAATTTATATTTAAATTTAAGCATTTAAAATGTTTGACTGATTTATAATTATGTTCAATAGTATTATTAAAATGTTCACATTGACTAATATGACCCACATTTGCCTACAGAAACAAGGAAAACTTGAGCAGTATTTTATCCCATGTGAACCTAATGATTACATATGTATTTTTAAGTTGAGCACTCTTGGTTTTATGACTATCCACATATTTTTCTTCATAAATCTCTAGCTTCAGAGCAGAAGCATAGAGGAAGCATAATAAAACAAATCTGAGAAAAAAGAATTTTACCTTTGTCGCACAGCCTTAAGGTGAGCAGCCCCAAGACTGACCAATTGGAACAGAGTTATTTTTAGAATCGTAGATGTTACAAGCACAGATCACATCACTGAAGTCATATTATAAAAACAGTCTCATCATAATAAAAAAAAAAGTCAATGCAAAACAAGAGTAATAGTAAGAAACAATGTGTAGGTTATTCAAGTTTAAAACAGAAGGAAAGGCTATCCAAAGACTGCCCCACCTGGGGATCTATCCTATATGCAGTCACCAAACCCAGACACTATTGTCGATGCCAAGAAGTGCTTGCTGACAGGAGCCTGATATAGCTATCTCCTGAGAGGCTCTGCCAGTGCCTGAAAAATACTGGGGTGGATTCTCTCAGTCAACGATTGGACTGACACGGGGTCCCCAGTGGTGGACTTAGAGAAAGGACTGAATGAAGGAGCTGAAGGGTTTTGTAACCCCATAGGAAGAACAACAATATCAACTAACTAGACACCCTCCGCCCCAGAGCTCCCAGGGACTAAGCCACCAACCAAGGAGTACACATGAAGGAACCCATGGCTCCAGCCACACATGTAGTAGAGATTGGCCTTGCCAGGCATCAACAGGAGAAAAGGCCTTTGGTCCTGTGAAGGATTGATGGATATCTCAGTGTAGGGGAATTTGAAGGTGGGGAGGCAGAAGTGGGTGGGTGGGTAGGGGACCACCCACATAGAAGCAGGGGGCGGGGGATGGGATAGGGGGTTCTAAGGGGGAAGTACTGGGAAAGGGGATAACATATGAAATGTCAATAAAGAAAACATGCAATAAAAAGTTAAACATTATTTTTGAGTTTCCACTGGAATGAATGCAAATTGTCTCTACCTCACACGGTATCACATGTTTTAGTAGATCATGTCATGCGTTTCATACTACCTGGGATCCATGCATCCAGGATAATGTTTTTCTCTATATTGAATATGTGTGCTTGATATTTGTTTTGAAATATTTCCAATTTTGGGTAGTTCTTTAACTTTACGAACTATTTAGACAAATACCAGCAGCATTCATTTTATGGCCTGTATGTTGGTTGGATTGTTGTACTGTTCACTTTTAAGAGTCTGGATTCTATTTAACATGACAGTAGCACTTAAAATAGGAGCAGTGTACCCTGTGTTTTCATGGCCTGTAGTTCATCTTCATCAGATGACTTGAAGATGACTGCCTCGGAGTGTATTATAGAAAGGCTTTATGGGACAGTTACTCAATCTGGACCTGGAAAAATTGATTAGGGTGTGCAGAAAGCAGGAAAAATTATATTAGATAAAAGTAGAGGTTAAAAAGGACCTAGAAATAGCAAAGTAAATTTTTAGTCATGCACATCCCAAGATGTTTAGGTGGATGATCTAGTGTGATATTGAACTAGGAAGGATATATAAAGGGATCATGGAAATTCACAGTGAAAGTCACCATGGGGGACGGATTTTAATTGTTGGGTTTCATCTGATGTTACAAGAAACAAAAAGTACAAGTCTATACTTTAAAAGAGGATGTGTGTGTCTGTTTAGAAAATGAGAGATAATAGACTGTAAACAGTAAGAATTCTGTAAAACTGGAAAGCGATGAGAGCCTGTAGTGAGTGTACATAAAATGTCATGAATTTGAGAAAGTGGGGATACAGAGGGAATTTGAGGGAGATGTAAGAATGATGTAAATATAATACTCATGTTAGATCTTCAAAAAAAAAGAAAAATTAAAAAGTTTAAAATGAGATGTGCTATGTCAGTCACAGACAGTAGAAGGAAGATGAATGAAATCTGTGTTGGTATGACTAGAGATAATGAATAACATGGATTTTCCAAGTTTCTCATACCTGTGGCCAGCAACAGAACGGAACACAGCCATATGAAGAACTAATTTGGATTCAGTCCAACAGAAACTTAAAAATCTTTTCAAACTTGATATACATGTTGTTCCTCACTATTGCTGTTCCCTGGTGCCTAAGTGCTTGAAGTGAGAAAAAAAATGCACAGAAATTCCTTCTGGTCTGTAGATGACTGACTGTTGAAAATTATATCTAGGCCAGGTGTATGAGGATATACAGCTGTACAGGTTCCACAAATAGCTGACCTATTCTTCCCACCCCGCTTGTGTGTAGGGTGCTCTGTAGGCACTTTACTTTCAGAAGGGTCTCAAGCTTTTACTTAGAGGACATTTGGACCATTGCAAAAGCCTTCGGTGGCTTCGAGAACACCTCTGGTCAGTGGGTGGCAGTGTTTCACTGTAGAAGGTGCACAGACTAGGTAGGCCTAATCATGATCAATCCTTAGAACCATGACTGCTCATTAATCTCTCAGTTCCCAACCCCAGGTAATCAAATCACCTTCAGAAATATTTGATGTATCCTTTGAAATACAGATTCCCATACTATAATAGTTTCAGATCCTCATGCAATTAGTCTGTGATGGGGCCAGATAGATAAGGGTGTGTTTTAGCATCTATGGCAATTTTGAGAGAATTCAATCTTTCTAAGTTTTAGTTTTCATAGCATTGCTGTGACTATTACACGAGAATAAACCTGAATCTAAAAATAGCTTTTCCTTCTCCTTTCAAAGATGCCACCATTTCTCATGAATTTGAAACTTGAATCAAAGAGCTTGTATAGCAGAAAGAAAACTGGTGAATTTTGTCCAACATAATGGAGAAAATATAGTATTAATTTGATAATAGCATTATATACTGAATCGACAATAGAAAGTACAAGTCTCTTGATTCAAATTTTACTTTTTTAAATTTTAAAGATTATAATAGAAATAAAAATGTCTGCCTTCCCTCCCTCAGATCTCTGATATAGTCCCCTTACTTTATCTCAAACTAATGTCATCCTTTTTCATTAATTGTTGTTACACACATAAATGTGCATATATACACATTCTAAACTTAGGTCAACCCAACATGCTCAGTCTGTATAATGGCACTTGTATGTACGTTATCAGGGCTGATCCTTTGATCCTTTGGGATTGGATAACCAGTTGCTGTGTTCTTCCCTGGATAAAAGTATTTCTTTCACTTTTAGCTTTCCTTAGATACTTATAACTCTTTGTGTTGGGTGGAGACATCATGAGATTTCTCTCATCAACTTTAACATGTGAAGTAACCACATTCAATTTTTTTTTAATCAGAGTAAAAAAATGCCAGAATCAAAATAGTAATAAAATCAAAAATATTTCTTTATATATTTTAATATAATGTCTACATTTATTATTGATATTGTGATAATTTAATTTACAAGTGTGTTATAACTTCTTAGGTTTAAAAAAATAGGTTAAATATATAAATGTCTTCCTCAACTCCAAGCCAAGTACAATTAAATAAACAAATAAAAAATTCTTCATGTCAATAACAGCAACTGTTATTTGTGATATATACTTTTAGACTGATCATCCACGGGAAGGAGATTGCAAGAGTTCAACACATTCTACACAACAGCATGTAGCATACACATCTGCTGTCCTTGAAGCCTATAGCACATAGTAATGAGTCTCATACAAATTATTCACAGTTTCTGTGTTGCCAGAGTCAGCTGACCTTCTCAGTTTGGAGGGTTGTTTTAACAGAGTCCCATTGTATTTTGTGACAGTACCACAATATATCCTTCCATTTGCTTTGCCATCTTCTTCTTGCTGGTGCTTCTTCAAGTCTCTACCTGGATACCTTGTGTTAATCTATTCTGAGTCATCTGTAGTTCCACTGGGCCTGCTGAGTCACCCAAGCAGACCAGGTTGGTCCTGTAGGCAGTCCCATTGGCACATTCCTTCTGTCCTTGATACCATCTTTTAATTCCTGTCAGCTAGGGACCGCTCACTTTAAGGTATTCTCCTGAAGGTCATTTAGAAGATTTAAGTAAATATTTGATTTCAGAAACCTGGGATAAGAATCCTTTTCCATAAGTGTATATATGACTTTTTGTGCTTCATCAAAGGATGTGGGAGTTGGTGTTTTAATCTTCTTGGCTGTCGATTCTCGAGTATGAAAGTCAATATTGATCTGAAAAGAATAATTTCTTAATTAATGTGCACTTGCAGTTTATGATAAATTTTATTATACTATTAGTGTTTCAGAATCATCTTAAAAATGGCTCACATTCTTATTTAAATAAGTTCAATTATATTCTGAATTACTGTTCTAAACCAGACCCATATTAGGTGTATGGGCTACAGAGATATGCAACAAAAAGAGATTTTTCTTTCCGCATCTGCTTATGGTGTAATTGGGGGAAAGAAAATAAATAGACATGAAAAATTAAATATCCCCAGAAAATAGTCCATATATCACAATATGTCAGAGGCATTTTAGGTTTACTGAATGGGATTATTTTCCTGGAAGTTCAGCACTGTTTAGTAGCTGTACATGTTTTTGTTACTTTGATTGTGTGTGTTATAGGATCTGTATTTTATCCTTCTCTGAGTTACAATAGCTCACTAAGGCTTCTTTAACATACAAATCTGGCCTGCCATACCGCAATCCATTCTCTACCCTGCCAGCTTGGACAGTTTTGCACAATCTTTTTAGTCTCTTTCCTGCTGTCTTTACAAATACAGGGAATGGTTCCACAGCACTGACTGGACAAATGGATATGTTTGTATATGTGCCAAACTATGATATCACAGATTTCGTCCTAACTTATTTCTATAGGTAGGTAAAATTGACACACACTGATACAAATGACAATGACTTTTTAAAATTTTTTTCTATTTTTTATTTTAATTTTTTTCTTGGATATTTTTCTTATTTACGTTCCAAATGTTTTCCCCTTTCCAATGGCTTCAATACTCACTTGTTTCGCGGCATCTGAATGCACAAATGCTTTGTATATATTCTCTGCTTTGTTATGCAAAAGATCAGCTTCGGTTTTCTTATAGTCTTCACAAGCCAACCAGAATTCAATATTCTCTTCACTGAACTCAGACTTTAGAAATCTTCCAAAGACATTTTGACCTGCTAAAATAAGTGATTGAGAAAATTGAGTCAGTAAAGGAATATGCTTTAGAAGAGATTTATAAGCATTACTATATGCACAAAGGTACGAGATGGTTACTGCTAAAACAGCTGTGCCATCACTTAGAGAGAGGCAGACTTAGAGACTGTTATGTGGAATCTGGCACCAAACACATTTGTCCACTGTCATATAATGTTTTGCGTGTTCACATAAATGTACTTTGCTTCTTCTCGTATTTAAAGTGACACTCAGCTCTGCTGGTTCAGAACAATGCCATTACTTATAGGCACCAACATGTGAGCAAGAGTGTAGAGTCCTTTCTGCAATGGAAATGTTAATGATTTCGGGTGTTAGCATCATTTGATAATTAAAAGTGTAATTTCCTCATCCAAACCATGGTAGTTAGATAATGTTAAGATAGCTTGCCACCGGGATGTTTGGCACACTGATTATATTTGCTAGTGTCATTGAGATTTATATGCATTTACTCAGCTGAATTGTAGAGTACGTCTTGCAGTGTTTATTTGGAATATCCAAGCATCTTTAACGAAGTAATAGACTGTGTATTTGCATTTGAATCCTTGCTGTTTTTAAAACCTTCCACGCAAGCTGGACAAATGAGTTAATAGGCATGTGGATGATAGACTACTAATTAAATAAATGAATCCTATTCTTTACGCCCAATGGTACAAAAATGGTACAAAGTACATTTTAAGAACCTTTCAAAATAGCAATTCAAGTGATATGATATTTACTTGGCTTTTAAAACTTTGAAACTGCAATGTACTTTTATTCACCTTAATTTAAATTTTGAAAGCTTATTTTTATGTGTATCTGTGTGTTTTCCTCTCCTTCCCCCTCTCATGAAGAAGTGCCTGTAGCTGGGTGCCCATAGAGGCCAGAAGTGGGCACAGGAGTTACAGGTTGATGGCTGTGAGACCAGTCATCTGGTATACAGGGAAACAGTCATCTTTAAGAGCAACGAACAATCTTAGCCAAGCATCCATCTCTCCAGCAACCCAGCACAATATCAATTTTGTTCTTGAATGCAAGACAACATGTAGCTGTTTTGGTAGATTTGTCTAAAGGACAGTGATAAAAAAAAAATCTAGTGCTATCTTACTGAGTCATATTGTGATGAAATTATTAATGACTCAAGAAGATCTAAAATACTTCATTTTTGCATACTCTCTTTTCTTCCTTTGATAACATCCATTAATCATCCATCCAGTCTACTAAATTATCAAGCTGACCCCCAAACACTGGATAGCTAGGAATACTTACTCTGGTTGGCAAGGAGTTTTTCCAGAGACTGAGACCACTGCATTACTTCTTCAGCAGAAAGTCTACAGTTAACAAAAATAACCTAAATTAATTAACTAGTTTATGAATCCCCAATTGATATAATAATGACTACTACATATTGATAACTAAAATTCTTTCTTATGGTTTCTATTACTAATTTGATGTATAAAGTTCCTTTTAATTGCCATAGTTAAGAAAAAAAAATCTGTCAAGACAGTTAAAATCCAAGTAGATAAAACAGAAAAACACAAATAGAAAATTGATGTGGACATATTAATAATTAATGTTCATTGGCTCTAATGTGCTCTAATCTTGTTTGTCTTGTTACCTAAAAGAAATTAAGTCCATTGCATGCAGTATTTTTATATGCCTTTTTAAAGAACAAGGGTTAACTCAAGCCCCCTGCCCATTCCCCTGTCTCAACCTCTCAGCTATTGGAATTTCATGAACAAGCTGCCATGCCTAGAAGCATGAAGTATCAGTATCACGCAGAGACATCAGCTAACTTCTGGGATGCTCATACACTTATAATATTTCAATATATTCAGTACATACATGTCTTTGGACTTGGACGATTTCATCCCAGATTCCAGATGTGGGATCATAGATCTCAGGTATGCTTTCACGTCCATTCCACTACAAAAGACACCAAAAATTCATAATTCTCTAGAAGAGACCTCCTTATCTATGAAAAGAACATGAAGCAAACAAATCTGAGGAAGAAGGTAATAAGAATAGCTAATAGAGTATTTTGTTATATTAAAATAGAGCTCATTTTTTATGACTAAAAGTCCAGAAAGATTCCCCCAGACTTTCTTGTAACATGGTTTATTTTCCAATAAAACTGAATCTCACTTACAAGTCACAAAAAATAATTGCTCTGCTCTACATAAACTAAATGCCAGCATTCAAGTCCTTCCACTCCTACTCCTTTGTCCATAAAACATAATCAAAGAAAGACACTGAAGGAACTTACAAAGTCTTTGGCCTCTTTTTCTGCTTTTTGTCTTCTAGAAGAGAATGGCTATGTTCTTTCGAATCCTTTGGGCTAGCAGAGAAGAACATTCCTGGCATTTTGTCCAACCTTGGCATGGAGATGGCTGCAGCTCTCATGGTCTTCTCACAACGACTGAGTGTCTGTTAGTCTAGGGAGTGCTGCTTTATATAGCGTAAGACAGACAGGCACTTGCTGTTCAGGGAGTCTGTTTATCAAGTGATGTTACCACAGGCACGGAAGTTCCTCGTTTCTTGGTGTGTTGTGACGTGTATCTTGAAGAAAAAAGTGTACAGTGATGTCTTGTGGTTGAAACCCAACCGAATGAGAGCAGGTCATTTGATTAGGGAGGCAGGAACAAAATTATGCACACACATGTAGAGAGAGATTGAGAGAGAGAGAGAGAGAGAGAGAGAGAGAGAGAG
>JADRCD010230093.1:34900-47058 GCA_019843815.1 Montemys delectorum
TGTGTGTGTATGTGTGTGTGTGTGTGTATGTGTGTGTGTGTGTATGTGTGTGTGTATGTGTGTGTGTGTATGTGTGTGTGTGTGTGTGTGTGTGTGTGTGTGTATGTGTGTATATCTCCACCTTGTTTGTGATGTTGCTTCTTTTCTCATTGTTGGTTTTGCGTTGACAGGGTTCTTGGCTGAAACAGTCACATTTCAGTATACCAGAAGCAGTGTATAGCAATATCAGAAGAAGAGGGGCTTATGTGAGAATGTGTTACTCTATTACCCTCTGGCTTCTTATCTCATACTCTCTTCAGGAAGACTGAGGCATACTCGCTTCGCTATAGCACAGAGGAAGGAGGTTAGAAATGCTTGTACCGAGTTACAAGGGAAGGTTGCACACCGGAAGCAAGAAGTAAGGAGTGGCTGGGAAAAAGCCTGACAGCGACTGTGACGCTGTGAACGTCCATGGCAGCCTATGAAGAACATTTGTAAGGACGCCAGTGTTCACTATGGAACTTTGAGGGATTCCTAAGAAACTGGAAGCCACTCACAGAACGGAGGCTGTATCATAAATGATAAGACTCGTTCGACTTTGTAGCTCACGTTCTTTAATATGATCATGTGGTAATTTGTAAGATTTTTATAATTAAACCGTAAAAGCTATAAAAGAAGGCATAGGTGATATGACATATACAAAATTTTAAGTAATATTTTATATGTAGAAAATTTCTTATATTTTACCATGTTTATTGATCATATCTGCCACTTTCAGCTCTTCTTGAGTCCCCCTACTCTATGTCTCTCCCAACTTCATGACCTCTCTGGTTTTTGTTTTTGTTTTTGTTTTTGTTATTAATAATCCCCTTGGTGTAAGTAGCACTTTACATATACACATGGGTGTATAACCATCCACTATGGTATCTATGGTATGCCACTCTCCCAGTGGCTTCATCTCCAAAGGAGAGTGACTTTTTTTTTTCCTTAGCAACTATCAACTGCCATTTGGAGTGACTTGATTTTGTGTAAGAAACCATAGCTGGTTGATGTATATCATTGCTCTGTTTAGAGACCCCTGGCTTCAGTTACACTCTCAATAATGGATCCTCACTGAGACACCTCTTAGATATCCTGTTGTTGACCCGAGTTATGGAGATTCTGAAGCTTTGAACCTGTAGGACCAGCCCTTCTACGAATTTCAGCAGATCATAGGTAGGGTAGATGTTGGGCTAGCCCAACTAAAAGTCCTGTATCTGGGCTTAGGAGAGAGAGGAGTTGATCATCCTGCTAGCTCAGAGGAGTTGATCATCCTGCTAGCTCACCTGAGCCAGCACAACCTGGGGAAGCTCAGTAGCGCTGCGGTGGACAGCTCACACAATGGTGAACCTGGCAAATGGCAGGGTTAGCCCTCCTGCTCTCAGGGTCCCTGTTGGCTAACCTGCACCTTGGCCATCAGAGGGCAGCTCTACTGTCCTGCCCAGGGTATGTGGAGGGCAGTGAAGAGCTGGGCCACCTCTCCCACTCTAAAGACATCAGGGCTGTGTTATGCCTCCACACATATTGTCTCTTTTGGCTAGAATGGGAAGTGGGAAAGATCAGGGATATTTATTTGTATGTTTAACCCCAGTGTCCTGAAGAGTACCTGGCACAGATGAAGTGCTGGAGGAACAAAGATCCACAAAACACTGGACCCATGGGCCAATCCTCATTATTTAGTTGAAAAATATTTATTAAGTTGTTATTGTGCTCTAGTCATTCTACTCTGTATTGGGAAAAATCAAAGGCGAATCTCCATGGAGAGAGATAAATAAATGGAAACCTGCAATATTTGTATTAAGTGTACTTTGTAAGGCTAAGCACAGAGTGTTCTTGGAGGATCTAAAACTGGCCGCTAACCCATAATAGAAAAGGTTACCAAGGAATCATCCATTTTATTTATTCGACAAATAAAACCTACTATGTGCAGGGTGCTTTAAAAAAGGTATCAGCAGGTATATATCTTTTCGATTTGTTTGTTTATCATCTGCCTGAGCAGATGCCTTCTTAACACATGGTTTCAAAGGGATGAAAGCCAGAGGCGAAGAATGAAAGAGAATGCTGCTCGGCAGGACCGGAGTCCCTGACGAGATCATGCAGACACAGGTATAGCTGGACTGGAGGTATCTATTTTTCTTCTACAGGATAAAAATGAAAGGCTCAAACCCGATTCCTTTGCCATTTTGACTTAATTTATATTTTTATTATTTTAAAATATATCATATGGTCTATTGCAATTTTACTTTGAATTTGTATTTCTGTTTTTCAGGATTAAGCTGGATGTGTGGATTTTTGAGGTAGTCTTCGCAGTTCTGATTTTGCATTTCACATGTGCTCCTCTGTATTTTGTAGTGGTATCACATACTGACTAAGAATTATAGTGCAGTGGTTGTACCCTATTTCCTCTGCCTCTTTCCCTTACTATGTTGTAATTTTGTTGTCTTTTTTCTTGTAAAGATTTGAATACTTTGATCAGTGTGCCTTGACCTTTTGTCATATTTAAGAGAGATTGATAGCCAGTGATGAAAGAGGAGAATGTCAGTTACCTGTCTTCATGTGTAACCCTCTTTCTCATTCTAGCTTGTTATTTTGGAACATCAGTCCTGGGTGCATTGTATCAAGGGCTAGATGAGTGATATGGGTAAGCCTTTCTGGGAAGGGTTTGTACCCCAAATGGAGATGAGACTGTGCAAAGCATTATCCTGGTATGCTTCGAGCGTTTTCTTCAGCTGTTTTGTGCTGTAGACTTCTTTCTGCTAAGAGGCTAAGGGGTACCTTAGGGGAGCAGACGAGTGGAAACTCATCCAGCTTTGGAAGGTGTGACGTCTTGTATCTTATGTAATGAAAATCATGGTCCACATGAAAAGCTCACTCCTCCACTTTCTAATCCATCCTTTCAGCTTATGTCACCACCGAGAGTTCTGCGAATATTTTATCTCTTCTCCCTGCTGAGTTTTCTATGCTGAACTTAAAATCATACCTTATGCTTGTATTTAAGTTGGGCAAATGTGAGTGTTTCTGAAAATGACTTAATTAACAAAAGGAAAGAAAGCAGATCTTGGTTAAATATAAAGTGGGGAGAATTTATTTTAAGTTTCCTTTTCAATAAAATTAGGGGAAACAGTAAAGGAAGAATTTTTTTCTTGGTACTTAGAGGAAGAATATTTTATGGAAATACTATTTTAAATTGCTAGAAATGTTCAAACATACAGAAACTACTAGTGTGTGTGTGTGTGTGTGTGTGTGTGTGTGTGTGTGTATACAAGTTTCAGCTTCTTTTAAAAAATGTAACCTAGCCTTCCAGATGAGACAGACAGGTCCAAGTATGGTGGTTTTATCTCATTTCCAACTGTGAGGAAATTTCATATTTCACAGTAGAAGGGCTGAAGGTTGGATTTCCTAAGGAAAATGTTCTGAGACAGTCATTTGGGATTCAGTGCCTGTGAGTTCCCAGGAAAGTAGCATGGAGCTAGATCGAGCTTTCTTTACAACTCCGGCCTCAGCCAATCCCAGGATTGCCACAGATGCCAGATCTGACCTGCCCCTCAAACCAAGTTGGCCATAAGGCATTAGAGCTATTACTTCAAGCCTTTCAGTGATTGTTCTGGCCTACAGCCTGTCTCTAAGAAAAGAGTGGTTGAGACAGGCCTCTTTGAATGAATGTGTCAGTTCTGAAATGCAGAGTATCAGTAGCATAGCACAGTGGCCGCTCTGACAAGGACATTCATCAGGAATGAAGATTACATTCTTCAAATAGGTGAACATTTGTGTTACTAGACTACATAGGAAATCATCAGTTTCACTGATCAAAAATTGTTAGGCCTTGATAAATTCATATGGTACATAACTTAGTAAATTAGTGATTATGCTAATGGTGATTTATGTGACACATCCACCAGTAGAAATATCAGTTGCTCATGGAACAATTTATCTTGCCAATGTCTACTGAATGGTATTTTAGATTAGCCAATGTTTGGTATGTTTGTTTGTTTGTTTTTTGGATTACAATTTAATCACACACCTCTGAACTCTCCTAGATACTGCTCCTAACTCTCCTTCAAAGTGATAGCCTCTTTTTTTCACTAATTGTTATTGTGTGCATATGTATATTTTATATGCATACCTATTTTTAAATATAACCTAATGAATTCATATAATGTTACTTGTACGTATGTTTTCAGGGCCGACAATTTGGCACTGGACAACTAATTGGTATTCTCTTCCTTGGGGAGGGCCCCCTCTCCTGCTCCCAGGTTTATTCGGTTGCCTACAGTTACTGTGTAGGGTTGAGGCCCTGTGGGCTCTTCCCCTTGCAGTCTGACATGTTTGTTGGTGTCCTTGTTTAACTTTTGTTTGAGCAGTCATGTTGGTGAGTCTTTATGGGCCTCAGTTCTGACAGGAGACAGAGTCTGACAGTAAAGTCCCTGATCCTCTGGCTCTTACAATCTGTCTGCCTCTTCTTCCACAACGTCCCCTGAGCTCTAGGTGCTGGAGGCTTTTGTGGAGGTATCCATTGGGACTGGGCTTCAGAACTCTGCATGAGCTGGAACAGACTTGAATGCCCTCTCTCTGAGGGCTAACTTTCCTGGGCAGCAGAAGGCATCATACATACTTCCAAAGGACGGTGGTTACTTTTATTTTTATTTTATTTTTTATCACAGTACCAAGGACCTCTCCTCCCATTGATGCCTGACAAGGCCATCCTCTGCTACATATGCAGCTGGAGCCTTTGTTTGTGATGTTGTGTCTTTTCCCATTGTCTGTTTTGCTTTGACAGGGTTCTTGACTGGAACAGTACCATTTTAGTATATCAGAAGCAGTGTATAGAAATATCAAAAGAAGAGGAGCTTATGTGAGAATTTGTTACTGTATTATCCTCAGCCTATTACATTTTGAGTCCTCGAATAATACATTTTCTTGAGTATTTTTTATTCTTTGTCAATTTTACACAGCTATATAATGAAATACGATTATTTACTTTCCTCCCCTGCTTGCTCCACTTTCCCACAATACCTTTCTTTCCTACCTTTCTTTCTTTTTTCTATGTGTGATAACCCACAAAGGTAAATTAGTGCTGCCCATGAGTACAAGAGGGTGGGGTCATCCACTGGAATAGGAGACATCTACCAGTGGCCACACCCTCAAAAGAAGAAGAATTCTTCTTTGTCCAGTAGTCATCAACCGCACATAGCTCCTCAGCAAAGGGGGAGATTCAGTGATGAACTTCTTCATCTAGGTGACAGTTTTGTTGGCTTGATCTTGTATGGTGATTTGCAAGTAATCACAGCTGGTGCAAGTCCATGGCTGCATTGGCCTTGCCACGTCCCAAAGACAGCTTTTCTCAGCAGGCACTCCTTCATTCTTTAGCTCTTTGACTTTCTTCTAGCCTCCTCCTCTTGCATGACATTTCTTGAGTTATAGCAGAGTGGGTGAAGGGGTGAAGGGGAAGTAGGAGTTGATAGGGATACACCATAGAGAACTGAACACTGTTTCTTCTCAGAACTTTGACTAACACGTGTCTTCATTGACTTACGTTCTCTGCACAGAGAAGCTTCTCTGGCCAAGGTTGAGGGCAGCTTTTGTCCAGGGTCAGATTCAGTCCACATGATGGGTCTGCAACTTCTACTGAAGACACAGTGAGTTGTGCCATTCCCTATGTAGCTATGGGCTTACCCAGTGTTCAGATCCAGTCTGTTCCCTGGGTTGAGAACATAATACTTCTGCTCTAGTAGTAAATTTTTGAATTGAGAAATTTATGTTTACTGACCCCATAGGTTCAGAGACAATAGTTTTCTGTCAATATTAGGCTGCTTTAATCATTTCTTACCTCAAATTATTTTTGCTGTAAAATTACATGCTGTCAACAAACTATCCATATTTATTATTTTGTTTTCAATTTTGTATTCATTTGATGACTATTTTGTTTTAAAATTACTAGTATTTGGAACTTTCTTGATTATTTTTGATGAATTTAGTATAATGAGCTGGAATGGTAGTTTTTAAACTAGCAATATTAAACCTTGTCTCTTAAGTGTTAGCATTTCACATAACAAAACACACAGAGTGGCTTATGGTTAGTCAATTGACTAGTTTGCAGTTAGCTGATGAATCCCTCTCAGAGTTAGGACAGTTCTTTGGAGCATGGCTGCCAATGGCTTGTCCTGACCTCCAGCCACTTTCCATTCGTGAAAGCTATGGATGTGGTTAAGGAAGTAGTGATTGCCGCACTTACATCATGGGATAACTTTTGAATTTGATGTGTTAAAAGGAAATTTAGAAATTCATCAGTGTAATATACATGCACTACTTTATTATACTTCTTCTTATTGGAAAGAGCACATTATATTTGCAATGGCTTTATCAATGAGTTATAGTACAAGTATCTAGCATTAGAGTCCCTTTGAAAAGATAGGGACTCGTCAGGCCTGGGATTTGCCAGAGGATAAAGTCACGGAAGGAAAATAATCTGAAAGGGGTGACAATCAGACCTGGTGTCATATTCAAGCTTGTGGTCTCTCTGCCAGTTTCCTGAGTTATGCCCACCAGGACTAGGAAGGGAATATTATCACAGGAAGCAGTTATGAGCAAGGGTTTCTTCAGAGATACCACAGGGATTTTAGGTTATTAACAAAGCCAATGGCAAAACTGACTATCACTCCGCTGAAGCAACAGATATAAAAATATCTTGGGTATTTTAGATTGATGGATCTAATCTTTATATTTGAAAAGATATCATCTCCATTTAACAGAGCTGACAGCTGAGTTTCAAAAGGATTAACTTTTTAACTGCAATGTGTCAGAACTCAGGACTATATCAAAGCTTCGGTTTAAAATTTGTCCTAGGTTTCACTATTCCACACCACTTCTAAAGATTGCTGCCTTTGTTCAGTGCAAACTGTTTCTCCTTTGAGGAGCCATCTCCTGGAAGTGCGTTGGAGACTGTATCAGGAGAGCCAGTGGAACAGTCTTCATATCCAATTGCAGGCTTTCTTCATGTTTGATTTGACAAAGAATTCTTTCTTTATGTCTGCCCCAGGTTCAAACTTGACTGAGGGTTCTCTCAAATGGAGCCCAAAGCTCATAATTGAAGCCTTTAGTGACACTTAATCTCATGTCTTCCTGGGAGCTTATTTTACAGAGTTAAAATTACTTTAGTATATATGCATATATGTATTTACTATATATATGCATATATATACACCAATATGTATATGTGTATATATAATATGTATATATACTTATATATGCATGTGTTTGCATGTATGTATGTTTATCCTTTAATGGTCAGATCATTATGACAATGAAGGCATGGCGGCAGGAACCTGAGACAGCATGCACAGTCAGGAAGCAAAGTGAAATGAGTGCTTGAACTGAGCTCAGCTAGCTTTATCCTTTGGATTAAGCTCAGGTCCAGTCCATGCAATGGTAATGGAATTGTTAGTGTAGTCTTCTCATCACAATCAGATACTTCACAGGCACATTCAGAGGATTGCCTCCTACATAAGCATCTACCCAGTCAAATTGACAATCCATATTAACAACCACACTGTCCCATCTGGCATCTTTCAGATTTAAGGCTTTCATTCATTTTGTTTTTAGGACTAATTTCACATACTTTAGGAGGACCTCTGGAAGTTCTTGAGCTTCAAACAAGCAACAGAAAAACTAAAAGAACTTGTCTCAAATAAGACAAGAGCTGACACCTGAAGTTATTTTCTGACCTCTTTATAAGGATGCCATAACATACATATACTTGTATTATACATGAATGTGCAAGCACATCCACATGTGCCCAACACACACACACACACACACACACACACACAAACACATATACACCTTTTTCTCCTATCTTTTAATCAATACTTTAAAAATGTTCTCTCTCGCCAGGTGGTGGTGGTGCACGCCTTTAATCCCAGCACTTGGGAGGCAGAGGCAGGCAGATTTCTGAGTTTGAGGCCAGCCTGGTCTACAGAGTGAGTTCCAGGACAGCCAGGGCTATATAGAGAAACCCTGTCTCGAAAAAACCAAAAAAAAAAAAAAAAAGTTCTCTCTCTCTCTTTCTTTCTCTTCCCCCCTCTCTCCCTGTGTGTGTGTGTGTATGTGTGTGTGTGTGTGTGTGTGTGTGTGTATGTGTGTGTATGTGTGTGTATGTGTATGTATGTGTGTGTGTGTGTGTGTGTGTGTGTGTGTGTATGTGTGGTGGTAGTGGTGATGGTGATAGTAGTGGTGGTGGCCTCAAACCCAGGACTTTGTGCTAAACCACAGAGCTATATCCAGGCCCTCAGAAATTTTTGTTTTTTTTCATCATTAGAGGAAATTCTTATTCTTAACAGTTTATGCATTCCTTTATCTAATTATTAAGTATTAATCAGGAATTTGAGCTCTTTCAGTTCAATTAGAATGAGAGTTTGATATCCTTCAAGAATCCTAGATTGTAGATTTCATTACACACTTCTGATTAAAACTACTCTACCTTTTGGATTTAAATTCATCTTTCATATACTGCTTTAAGCCTGATTCATAGTGTTGTCTTTTAATGCTAACATGTCAAAATCATTTAGCAACGCAGCATTTTGTGCCAATGAGAAAATGAAAGACATTAATGGCAGTGAGCTGTGAGAGAAGCACGAAGCCAACTTTAACCATAGGATTCCAGGGTAGTTATGAGAACTCTAAACGCTATGGGGCTTTCCCTGAGAAAAATAGTTAACTGTAGTTCTGTGAAACCTAGGGGCTTTCTGATGTTCAGCTTATACATGTGAAATGAAAATTAACTATTATTTCATGAGCATCCTGTGTCAGTTTGTTTGTAGTACAGGAAATCGATTCAAAAAGAAAAAAAAAAAGAAGAAGAAAGAAAGAAAAAAGATTAAACAGGTACAGGAAGCCTGTCTAGCATTTTATACCAGAGTAACCATTTCCAGGAATTAGTGGTTTTACGTGATATATTTAAAACACATTTGCAAGAGGATACCCATATTTATTAAACTTCTGAAGCATGTGTGTTGATATGATTATAAATCGGTATTTGTTATTATATTAGTGCTGACATGTTGATACATGTAATTATGACATATGGTTTATCATTCTCTTTATAGATATCATTCCAAAATACCTTAAAATAATTCTCTTCATTTATATTTCACTTTAGACATATGCATCACTTAAACACCCTGAAAGGAGGGAATGGGTGTGGATGTGATAGAATGCTTATCTAGAATATGCAAGGGCCTGATTCTGTTCCCAATTAAGAGAGAGAGAGAGAAACAGAGAAAGAAGGATAAAGAGAGATATCTTTACAGAAAAATACAGAAATTTATATATTAAAATCATATGCTACATGTATTCTAGGTCTTATATGTTTTATATGTATTAGCTCATCGTGATATATTTAAACACAAATTTCTTTAAAAATTGCCTACGGCCACATACTTAATAAATCAGAAAAAGTACATTGGCTTAAATATTTATTATTTATTTATTAAATATTGATTTCCTGTGTATATAGTTTCACAGTCTTCAACTCTATTTTTCATGGAACATGAATTACATCTTCAGAGATAGTAATATTGTAAATGCTAGAGTTTAATTCCTATAAATATACAACAAATGGGTAAAGACAGCAATAGTACCTACAAATACATTTTCACATAATTTTTTTCTTTGTAAGAGTATACAACAAACCCCACAGAAACCTTGGGGGGCCCCAAGACTGACCAGCTTAGAACCCTACTCTACTAATCCTATCCCAGTCAGGTCCTTCTGGGACACAGCTAGCAGAGGTGAGTTGCACATTCTCCCCTGAACTCCATGATCTAGCTCTGGGCTTGCTCTTTGATTCCAAGAAACCTTGTTGGACCCAAAGAGCATCTTGCTTCCCCATGGAGGCCTGTGGGGACCCCAAGAAGAACCAACTTGGAACATTGCTCGACCAATCATTTGCCAGTGGGATGTTCCTTAGGCACAGCCAGCAGAGTCTGACCCTGACCTCCATTGTCTAGCCCAAAGCTCCCCCTACCTTCATCGGGGTAAGACAGGTAAGACACCTAGTCTTGCTGTCATCAGGATCATCCAGCCAACACCATGGAAAGCCAGCTGACTAAAGGACAGTGTAAGAACATAATCAACAAAGAACGGGGCACTATAGCACCATCAGATCCCAGCTATCCTAGTACAGTAAACCCTGACTATCCTAATGAAAACTGAAACACAACAAGATGATTTTAAATCCAAACGTATAAGATGAGAGGCCTTTATAAATAAATAAATAAATAAATAAATAAATAAATAATAAATCCCTTAAACACGGGAAAATAAAACAAGTAGAGGCATGAAAAGAAGAAGCAAATAAATATAAAGAAATGCAGGAAATACAATCAAGCAGGTGACGGATATGAATAAAACTCTCCAAAACCTGAAAAAGCAAACAGAAGGAATAAAGAAATTACAAACTGAGGCAATCCTAGGGATGGAAAATCTAGGAAAGAGACTGGGAAGTACAGACATAACCATCACCAACAAAATACAGGAGATGAAAGGGAGATCCTCAGGTACAGAAGATATGATTGAAGAAATCAACATATTAGTCAAAGAAAATACAAAATTTGAGACACTATGAAAATACTAAATCTAAGAATAATAGGAATAGAAGATGGAGAAAATTCCCAGCTCAAAGGACCATGAAATATCTTCTACAAAATCATTGAAGAAAATTTCCCTAACCTAGAGAAAGAGATGCCTGTGGAGTCACATGAAGCTTACAGAAATACCAATCTGATTGGACCACAGAAGAAAATCCTCTCACCACATAATAATCAAAACAATAAATATACAGAATAAAAGAAGAATTTTATAGTAGCAAGGGAAAAAGGCCAAGTAACATATAAAGGCAGACCTATCAGAAGTACATCTAATTTCTCATTTAAGACTTTAAAAGTTAGAATGGCCTGAGCAGAAGTCTTGAAGACCCTAAGAGACCACAAATGTCAGCACAGACTACTATACCCAGCAAAACTTTCAATCGCTATAGATGGAGAATCCAAGATATTCAGTGACAAAACCAAATTTAAATGCCTTGAAGTAGAAACTTCAAGTTTCTTTGGAAATTCAGTTATGTCAAATGATGTTTTTCTGGGGTACACAGGTGACAGGATGTCTTGCTAAAGACACAGGTGAAGGGATGTAAACATGTGAAGGGACACATAATAGATAAGTATAATTCCACAGACAGTGGGAGGGAGAACATTAGTTTGGTTTGCTCTTCCTTAATATTCTTTGCTAATGACACACATGTATTGGTTTGCTTACATAGTGTTGTTGAGCTCTACTTGTGGTAACATCTCCATTGAGAGAAACTGCTTGTGATGCTCCTGTTGGCAAGCCTTGTGGTTTCTTCAGTATTGAACTACAGCTGCTGATTCATGCGTGATGTCTGCCTTCTGAGAGAACTGGACAGGACTGGACTGTAGCTACTGATTCGTATTTGGTGTTTTCTATGGGACTGAACTGCTGCCAAAGAAGATTGAGATTGCCCCTAAAGAACTATTGCTATTGCAAAAACGAAAATATGCCTATATATCTTTCCACTAACCCAGCCTTATGGAGAATACTAGAAGGAGGCTTCCTATACTCAAGAAAACACAAGAAATAAGTAATTTCACACCATTAAAACTTGTTGAGAAGCCAGGCAGTGGTGGCACATGCCTTTAATCCCAGAACTTGGGAGGCAGAGGTAGGCAGATTTCTGAGTTCAAGGCCAGCCTGGTCTACAGAGTGAGTTCCAGGACAGCCAGGGATATACAGAGAAACCTTATCTCAAAAAACATAAGACCAAAGACCAAAGACCAAAGACGACAAAAGACAAAAGACAAAAGACAAAACAAAAACAAAACAAAACAAAAAAAAAGTAAAAAAAAAACTTGTTGGGAATTGTTTCTACTGCTTTGTCTTAATTTGGCTCCCAAAAGTCACATTTCCAGACCTGAGGGTCCCTGCTCCAGCTGGCTTTGATTTATAATAAAGAATTGCTATACAGTCAGTGACTAGGCAGACAGTTGGAGGTCAGACTTTTAGATTGTGTGAGCAAGGGACAGAGAGAGAGAGAGAGAGAGAGAGAGAGAGAGAGAGAGAGAGAGAGA
>JADRCD010230094.1:1568-20469 GCA_019843815.1 Montemys delectorum
AAAAAAAAAAAAACCTTCCCCTCCCCCATCCGGCATTCCCCCCTTTGTTTTTTTTTTTTTTTTTTTTTTTTTTTTAAAGCAGCAGGGTTGACTACCTCCCAAGTCACCAGTTCCATGGGGAGACATTCTGGGAGCTGCGTGGCTCTTCCGCTCACCTGAATTCTGCCAAAGATAATATTGTCCAAACATCTGGGGTTTTGGTTTTTGGTTTTTCTTCCTCTCATTTAAATTGCATGTCCATATCTTACTGTCTCTTTTTCTTCCTGGAAAATGAAACTAAGAGGAAAGTTTGGAGGGTGCCAGGCTTCTAAGGGGCTGTGGGCAATCATTTACAAACTTGCCCTGGCTTCCAAGCTACCTCCACAGTGCCTGCCCTGGGGAACTCCCGGCTTGTCATTAGAGCTAATTGTCAGGGCTGCCAAGGAAACCTTCCCACAGTTTGCAAACAGGCTCTCCACAGAGCAGAGGCAAGAGAGCCCTGGAGCCCCTGATGGAAATGAGAGGGATCTGGGAATTTTCCAGAAGACATCTTTTACAGATTCTGGTCTCACTTCTTGTTTCATTAAAAATTAGAAAGGAGGATCCATTTCTGCTCTCAACTGTCTAGTCTAGGGGCTGCATCCGCTCTCAGAACATCCAAGCAGCAAGAGAGAGATTCACACTCGGAGGCCCACTCTGTCTACTGACTTTAAAACAGTTTCCTCTTAACTGCTTGATGGTGTAGTTGTGCTGGTGGGGACCTAATGCAGGGTCTCACTAAGCATGAGCCCTACCACTAAGTTAAATCTCCAGCTCCAAGGACTTAAGTGACCCCTGGTAGGTCAACCATATTCCAGGGCAGGCCCTACCCACAGAGTGGGTAGAACAGCCGGGCAGTGATGGCCCACACCTTTAATCCCAGCACTCAGGAGGCAGAAGCAGGCGGATCTCTGTGAGTTCCAGGCCAGCCAGGTCTACATCAAAAGCCAAACAAACAAACAAACAAAAGTCGTGAGGTGAGAAAACTAAACTGGAGAGGGGTCTCAAAGCTGGGGGCGTTAGGGAAGTGAGGACAGGGGTATGATCAGACTAGATGTGAGAAATTTTCAAAGAATTCTTAAAATATTATAAAAGCTTATTATGAATTAGTGTCACAAAAATTTTTTTTCTTTAAAACAAAAATGGAGGTGGGCTTTGACTGGTAGCTCATGGGAATATCTTAGAGATAAGGCCTAGTTCAACCTATTATCCTCAGGCACAGAAGTGTCAAAAACAAACAAAACCTGCTTCACATTGGAAAGAAAACTGGCAGACTGTGCCAGTGATTCTCATCTAGTAAAGCCCTGTTGCTTCCTAACAGAGCTTCTCCATCTTTATTCTGGACCAGATCCCTCGCTATAATCACCAGGCAAGTGATTGGCCAGTGATGAGAGGCCAGTGGTTGGCTAGCCCTGCTGGCCACAACTGCCCCTTTCTGCAAAGTGACCACAGGACATTTAGAACTACCTACCAAGTGCTACCCTTCTCCTCTTGGTGTTCTGAGCGGCACAACTGACCCTTCTGAGAAAAGGTAAACTCCCAACTCCCACAAGGTCCCTGCCCTAACATAGGGCAAGCGGCTAAGACAGTGGTGCTCAACCTGTGGGTCGCGACCCCTTTGGGTTGCATATCAGATATTTTTCATGTCTGATATTTACACTAACAGTCCATAGCTGTAACGAAATTATAGTTATGAAGTAGAATGAAATCATTTTATGGTTGGGGGGGTTCACCACAACATGAGGAACTATGTTAAAGGCCTGTAGCATTAATGAGGTTCTGTACTTTAGACTACTTATCTAAAACCATTTCCACAGGAGAGAGCAGACCCTTGGTGCTAGACAGACAGACAACCTTCTCTGAGCAGGTTTTCCACCTGCCAGACCACACTTTGGGGAAGAAGGAAGGAGGAGGAAGTAACCATCTGCTTGCTGAACACTTAAAAGATGGAAGAGCGGGGTTAGAACATCTCACATTCCCTAGGCCTCTCTCCTAATCGTGTTACAAATCGATTCCTGGAGAATGGCCAGGACAGCACCGGCCCTGGGCCCTTCAGGACCGTTTTGTGAAGGCAGTGCTAGCAGGCCCTGGCCTCTGCTTCTGCCTCTTGCCCTGTGGACTTCTAATCACATCCACCCCTAATGCTGTGCTCCTGTTAAACTTCAGCCCGGGACCGGAAGCGGAGGAACCCAGAACCGCCAATCTTTATTTAAAAAATCATCTTGCTAGTAACCGAACCCCACTTCCCTACAGAACTCAGATCTGCAGTTCCTAAGATCGCTTTACTGTTTTCAAAAACTGCATTCCCAAGACCACACTCCTGAAAAAGCCGAGGGTTGGATGTCAGACATCCCCCATCCCGCGCCTCCGTGCCTCCAAGCATGCGAGTTCTTTTCCCCTCAGGGTACCTCAGTCCTGAACAATCCGAGGCCGCTGGGATGGAGGCACAGGGAGCGGGGCGTCGTGAGGCACCCTGGGCCACGCAGCTCGGTTCCTAGCTTGGCGACCGCAGCCACTAATATTTAACCTGCGCGCGCAGCGGCCGAGTAGCTCCGCCTGGAACCGCGCTCCCTCCCGCGGCTCCCGGCTGGATTCCAGACATAGTTTTCCTGGGAGGCCTGGGTCAGTCTGGGGGTCACCCGGAGCAAGGGCTGGTGACTGGGGGCCTTGGGGGTTCCCACGTCCCGACTCACCCCATCCGCAAGTCCAGACTCACTCCATCTACAGTGCAGCCCGGGGATGCAGTCAGCCACGCGGACCCTACGCTACTCTCCACGCCAGTAGCTCAGGCCTGGGGTCCGCGGTGCTTCCCACCCCCACCCCTACCCCCAACCCATCCACCCACAGCAGAGGCGGAGCCTCTCCCCAGAGCCCCGGAACAGCTATTTTTAGAGTTGCAAGGGATGGAGGGGAAGGAGGGAGTGCTGCTTTGAATCCGTAAAGGAAATCCAGCATCCAAGTTCCCAGGCCTTGATGAGCGGCAGGACAGACTCTGTCGCCATCCCTTCATTCCACATCTCGCCGGTGTCTGTAAGGAATTTGACCGGAGCCACGTTAGGAGACCCATAGGTGTGCTCTGTTTTTTGATCTGTTGGCAATCACCTTCCAGATCCCTTATCCATTAACGTTGCCCAGAAAGCTCGGGCAGGAGTTGGGGGTATTTATTTTCTCTCTCCTGATTATAGGTCCCCGTTCCCTTCTCGTTGGGAGTCTTCATCTCATTACTTTTAAGTTCTGGGAGATTTTGTTGTATTTGGCCTTTTGTTGTATTTGTTGTATATGTGATTTGGCCTTTCTCTCAACACAGCTTCAATATGCCAAGCTCTGCATCTTGGGACAGCAAGGACAAAAATACTGGGAATAAGCGTGGCCAAGGGTGGGGAGAAATTCAAACTGATGTGAATTGTTGTTGGGAATTAAACAAAATGGTTTGCCATGATTCAGCACTATTTGGAAATATTACAAGGATTAGGAGGTGTGGCCTTGTTGGAGAAAGTGTGTCTCTGGGAGGTGGGCTTAGAGATTTCAAAAAGCCCATGTCAGACCCAGTGTCCCCGCCCACCCTTACAGGTCAGGATGTAATTCTCAGCTATTTCTCCAACCCCAGGCCTGCCTGTTACCTCCCTGCAGTTAGGGTAAGTGGACTAAGCCACTGATGCTGTAAGCAAGCCTCCAGTTAAATACTTTCTTTTTTATAAGAGGTGCCTAGGTCATGGGGGTCTCTTCACAGCAGCAGAGTAATAAATAAGACACATGTCTAGATCTAGATCAAAGAAGCTTAAAGCAAGACCCCAAACAGACACTTGGACACTTGTGTTTAATGAGCTGTCAAGATGGCTCAGCAGGTAAAGAGCTTTGTCACCAAGTGGGATATTCTGAGTGGAACTCCTGAAACCCACACCATGGAAGGAAAGAAACAACTCCTGATATCTGTGCATACAGATATGTGCAAACGTGTACACACACACACACACACACACACACACTGTACAGTAAAATAATAACATTATTTACAACAGCCAAAATGTGGAAGTGATCCAAGTGCCCACTGGCAGCTGATTGGCTAAGAACACGTGGCTCACACATACAATGGAATATCATTCACCCTTAATGAGGAAGGAAACACTGACGTGTGTTATGACATGAGCCAGGTTTGTCTTAGTCCATTTAGACAGCTGGAATACAATACTACAGACTACACAGAAACCCCTTCTTCCTGTTCCTGCAAGCTAGGAAGTCTAAGATCAAGGCGTCAGCGGATTCCATCTTTGCTGAGCACCTGTTTCCTGATCAACATGGTAGGTAGAAGGATCTAGTAGTTCTCAAATGACTTTTCTATAAAGGCACTGAATCCAGCTGTGAGGGCTCTACTCTCATGGCCGCATCACTTCCTGGAGCCCCCATTCTTAGTAACATCACTGCTGCTGGGCAGTGGTGGCACACACCTTTAATCCCAGCACTTGGGAGGCAGAGGCAGGCAGATTTCTGAGTCTGAGGCCAGCCTGGTCTACAGAGTGAGTTCCAGGACAGCCAGAGCTATACAGAGAAACCTTGTCTCGAAAAACCAAAAAAAAAAAAAAAATCACTGCTATTGTTTGGTTAAGAGTCCCCAAAGGTCCATGTGGTAAGGTCTTGGTCCCCGGAATGGTGCTGTGGGAGTTTGGTGGGACCCTTAAGAGATGAGGACTAGTAGGGAGACTTCCGTTATTAGGTATAGACCTTAAGGGTAATAGTGAGACCCCAGCTCCTGCTTCAGAAGAAGTCAGGAGACTCTTTCCTAGAAAGCTAACTGATATGTGTACAGGAAATTGAATAATTCTGGCACCCTGAGTAGACGGCACCTCTTTACAGATTTGTCCTCTAGAGAAAATATGGCAGCTCTCAGTGGGTTCCCCATATACAAAGTAAAAGAAGCCACTCATAAATGGGAGAAGGCATGTGATTCCACTTACAGGGCTTAACCAAAAAGAGTCAAGTTCATAGAGACAAATGTTGGAGAGTGGTTACTGGAAGCCATAGCGATGGGGGTCTGAGGAGGCTCTTGATGAGTGAGAAGCTTCAGGTGGGAAAAAATGGTGAGAGGCTTTCAGAGATGCCAGCAGAGACAGCTACATGACAATGACATGGAAATGTCTAATGTCCTGAATTTTATACTAGAACGGTTAAAATAGTGAACTCTTTTTGTTTTTGTTTTTGTTTTTGTTTTGTTTTGTTTTGTTGGTATTTTCGAGATAGGGTTTCTCTGTGCAGCCCTGACTGTCCTGGAACTCACTCTGTAGACCAGACTGGCTTCGAACTCAGAAATCCGCCTGCCTCTGCCTCCCAAGTGCTGGGATTAAAGGTATGGGCCACCACAACCCGGCAAAACAATGAATCTTATGTTGCATCTATTTTACCACAATGTTTTAAATGTAAGGCGGGGGGAATGGGATCAGACACAGGAACAAGTAAGGCTGTCTATAAGTCAGGTCCTCCAATGGGACATCTTGCTTTTCCTCTCTTTTGACCAGGATACCCTCTTCACTAGCTGAGAGCAAAGTGTCCAGGCTTTGAAATTAAAGACAGGCCCACACTCTGCACCCCCCAAACTGTGTAACCTTGGGGATGTCACTTTAACCTCTGTGACCTTCAGTTTTCTTAGCTGTAAAGTAGGAAAAATAAACTCAGATAGGCAGGGTTGTTAATGAACTCAGCTCAGACCTGGACAGTCCATGATATGTCCTGGGCTCACACTGAGCATTCTCCCCTATTGGCTTCTTGGCTGTCTTCTCACTATACTCCTCAGAGTTTACGAAGGGTAGCTGATGGGACCTGTGTGTACATTTGTGTGTGTGTGATTTTCCACCAACCCAGTCTCCCAGTGTTACTTTCCTTTGCTAAGGCAAACTTGATACGCACCCAGGTTAACCTTGGCTGAAAGCCGAAGCCCCATCTTCAGCTGCCCAAGTCTCCCACACAGGAGATGCTCAGGGATTTATTTCCCTTTCCCTGGGTCTCAACATTTGATACAGGAAAGTCTTGACTGCATAGCATGTGCAAGGCCTGGTGGTTGGTTGGTTGGTTGGTTTGGTTTGGGGAGAAATCACAAGCACTGAATAACTGTCACCTTCTGCTGCTGCAGCATCCAATATGGCAACCTCAGTGGGAACCTTGGTTGTTAGTCCATGTCTAGGTCCAGGGACAGGAGATTGGCTTGAGGTCACTGCTACCCTGAACTATTGGGGTCATGACGACTGACTGAAGAGAAGAAGGATGGGTTTTAATATCTGTGATTCCCATCTTGCTCTGCAGCCCTTTATCTCTTCAGCCTAGAGCCCTATTTTTACCCTTGGCCCAGCTTAGATCTTATCACAGATATACCCTGCCCTACACCTCACACAGGGATCGCAGGAAACAGTAAGAAATGCCTGAGCAGCCCCCCAAATTGCTGCCATTGTAACAAAGAAGCCAGAACCTATCCAAACGTCTGGCATGCCCACTAATAAATGATCTATGAGGTTGCTTTAGGTCAAAGGTGCTTTGTTGAGTGTTCATATTGCTGATGCAGGGCTATGGAGGCACATGGTTGGAGGGAGAAGTTTCCCAAAAACCTAGTCTGGTCATTTCTCTTGAAAAATCTAGCCAGGCATTAGTGGTGCATACCTTTAATCCCAGCACTCAGGAGGCAGAGACAGGCTGAGTTTGAGGCCAGTCTGGTCTACAGAGTGAGGGCAGCCAAGTCTGTTACACAGAAAAACCCTGTCTCAAAAAAAAACAAAAATCCAAGAGTCTGGCAACGATAGGCCTGCATGCTCACCTGTGCATCTGGAGTGGCTGGAACTGAGGGGGGCCTCCTCTTTATATAGAACTTATACTCTAGCTCTTTCCCTGAAAACATCACTTTGAAGAAAATCTTTCCCTTCCAGAATAGACCTCTTTTCTCAGGGAAAATGCAGGGTTCAAAGAAGCCCAAAAGGCCAGGAAGAAGGCTGACTGACCTCTTACTCTCTCGGTTGGCAGTGATGGAGATGGGATCAGGACAGACCCATCCCAGCGACTTCCTGCCTAGAACTTCTGTCTTTTAGGAGGAACTTCATCTTTTCCAGCTTGAGGGTGGCTTTGCACTACAAATATAGCAATTCATTAAATGAATCTGATCAAGATTTCTAAGAGTGTAAATAATATTTCAATATATCTATGACTTTAACACAATATGAAGGTGGCTGGGATGTTAAATGACAGGACATAGGCTGGCCCAATGCTATCAATGCTGCTCTGGCTTGTGGTCTGTATTCATAATTGTAAAGAATTATAAACACTAAAAGTTAATAAAATAAAGACATTACTGTCTTAAACTCCCAAATCAAGAATTTCTGTGCCACACCAAACCTGCTACCAGTTCAGAAATTACACTTACGACCCTGTCTATGAACTAATCTTTGAGTATAGCCTGGCCAGGCCTCTGTGGAAGAGCTTGACAAGTGCTCTTGGTTACCCACAAGAACTTGATGGTAAGACACAATTGCTGAAACACCACAGTCTAATCCTAGGGTGTAGGGGAAATCAAGTAGTACTGATCTGAAGAATCTTGCCTGCAGGCTATCTTCATAGTGCTAAAAAGTGCTTTTCAGACTGCTGGGGAAGAAAGATAGTCTTACCCAGTTATGCCTATTGTAGCCCTGTGAGTTACAATAATGATCAGTCTGGCAAGATATGCCCATTGGCCCAATAATGGCATGAATATATCATGTTGGAAGTACCCAACAGCTTTTCAGTTGAATTTAGGCTGCTTTAGCTCCACTCCAGAGGAGGGCACCCATGCCTGGCACTGCGAACTTGGCTAAGAAGTAACACCCAACTACGACTACTTTGCCAAAGGACTGTCTTTTAAACAAATACATAATTCTTTTTCATTTCTTTAATTTTTAAGACATGGTCTTATTATGTAGGCCTGGATGACCTGAAGCTCATTGTGTAGACCAGGCAGGCTACTTCACAGAGATTCATCCTACTTCGCAGAGATCCACCGCCTCGTGAAAGCCAAAAGATTTTAAGAGCCAGAGATAGGGAAGATTTCTGTGAAATAATGTCTTCTGGATATGACAGGGACAAAGCATTCGTGAGTTTGCCGGGAGCTGCAGTTGCCGGTCTAAGATCAACCCAGGTAGCACTGCAGCAGGAGAAGGAAGGGATGGATTCGTGAGGCCCCAGCGTGATCTGAGGAACTAGGGTCAGTGGGTGGATTCTGGGATAGGGAGAGTCCGTTTTCTTAACTGTATGGCCTGTGACAGGTTGCTCATGTTCCAGTGGATGTTGCCCAAAGATATGCACATACAGGCAGTGCTAATGGATTCAGTGGCTAGAAAAACAAGAAGAGGAGGAGGAGGGGAAGAGGAGGACAAGGAAGAGAAGGAAGAGAAGGAGGAGGAGGAGGAGAAGAAGGAAAAGGAGAAGAAAGAGGAAGAGAGGAGGAGAAGGAGGAGGAGAACAACAGAGGGTAGATATAATCTAAATGCATATATTCATGTGTGAAATTACTAAAGAATATTTTTTAATTTTAATAAATAGTAAAATCAAAAATTAACGGACTAAAAATACAACATAATATTAAAGTGTTACTGTTCTAACATGCAGAGTGGTTACAAATTATTAAAAATAGAAAAATAACCCAACATAAAAAAAACTGTTATTGCATGCTATTACATAGTAAGAGTAAGAATATATATCTGGTTAAACATCAGTAACGGTCAACCTTTTCCAAAACAAACAAGGAAATTTGCATTGCTCAGTTTTCCTCAAAACCACCACTATAGCTTTTTAAACTCCCTTCTTTCTACTGTACAAATAGTACTTCTTATATAAGTTGCTAATTTATTTTTTTAAAGATTTATTAATTTATTTTATGTATATAAGTACACTGTAGCTGTCTTCAGACACACTAGAAGAGGGCGTCAGATCCCATTACAGATGGTTGTGAGCCACCATGTGGTTGCTGGGATTTGAACTCAGGACCTCTGGAAGAGCAGTCAGTGCTCTTAACTGCTGAGCCATCTCTCCAGCCCCAATTTACTTTCCATACTTATTAATCAAAAACTCATTTTATGGCAAAACAAAGGACTCTCTATAAACACCAAATTATTGTTATTGCTTCAAAATTGCACACAAATATAACCCAGCATGACATTGCTGCTGACCTATTTGGTCTTCCTGGAAACAGTACAGATTTTTGATAAGTTTAAAGTGTTTTCCCTCAAGTCTCTCAAACTTTTGTGTTTAGGAATGTTCATTGGAGGGCGTTCCTCAGATACAGCGATAAGAGCCAACGTGTATGACCCTGCTCCTTCCCAACAGGGCTAATTGAGAAACTCTCATATGTGAAGAGCTGAACATCAGGGTTCAGTGTCTCAGGGACATCATCATGGGAAGCGGGACGTGCAGCCCGACTGAGAAGCCAGATGTCAGAGTCTAGCATGTAATGGAATAAATAAACCTGCGCCAGGACACAGATCTTGTGAATGTTTGGAGTTGTTTGGTTTCTTTTACATTTATTTAGTGTATGGAGAGTGTGTGTGTGTGTGTGTGTGTGTGTGTGTGTGTGTGGTGCGTGTGCGCACACGCTTGTATACCATAGCACACATATGGAGGTCAGAGGTCAACTTTCAGGAGTTAGTTCTCTCTTTCCACTGCGTGGGTTCCAAGGCTCATACTCAGCCCTCAGGTTCAGCAGCAAGCACCTTTGCCCAGTGAGCCATCTCACCAGGGGGGAGGTTTTGTTTATTTTTTTGAGACAGGGCTTCTCTGCTTACCCTTGATCACCAGTTGTTTTAATGAGACTATCAAAGCCATGATTCTTGAAAAGGGAAATTTAAGAATGAAAGGCAGCAGATGGATATAGTTTCATAAAACATCATCTCAATTTTGTGTTTGGAAAAAAAATGTAAATTTTTCCATAATACAAACAACCAAAGGGAACATTCTAGAAAATCTTGCCTGACAACTGCTTACAGAAAAAAAAAATTTTTTTTGTGCCTCCTGAAAATCAGAAATGAGTTTATTTATAATTGAAAAATAAAAATCATGTGTGTTTATGGTATACAACATGATGCTTGGAGAAAGTCAATTTCATTTTAATCTATGGACAAAGTAGCTTAAAATAGCTTGAGCTTAGAATTTGCTCTTAATCAACAGCTGGGGAAGTAAGATAAATGTGTGCCTTGGAAAGGGGCAGTGTGGGGAAGGCAGGCTGTAGACGGAGGACAGTATCCTGAGGCCAGGTGTCCAGTAATTAGGATACATGTGCTAGGACCAAGACTGCTTGGTCCACCTTTATCTTTGGCCCCTAAATTAGTGCTTGGTACCCAGGAAGATCAATTAGTATCTACTGAGTTAATGAGCTAATGAACATTGCTGTAGTTTACACATGGTTTTTTGTATTTCCAGCCCAGTCTCCATGTGACAATGTTGAGACATAATAGGATATTTAAAGAAGTGGAATGTAATTGGGTCGTGGGAGGATTTACATAAGGAATTAATGTACTTTTAATGGGATTCCAGTTAGTTCCTATAAAAAGAGAAAACCTGGGTGGGCCATGGTGGCACATACCTGTAAATCCCAGCCCTCTGAGGCTTAGAAAAAAGGATTGAGAGTTTGAGGCCTGCTTGGGACACAGCAGGACCTTCCCTCTGACACAAACCCCTCTAGGGATGGGGGGAGGGACTGGCTCACAAACTTCTCTGACTTTCTGTCTGACTCACCATGTGATCATATTCTACAAATTTCCTGTCATTGTGATGCCATTCTCTATGATGGCTTCACTAGAGACCAAAGAGAGTAATCTGAATCAAGATTTAAGCCTCCAAATCTATGAGATAAATAAATCTCTTTTCTTACTACATGTCCCAGTTCCAGTATTTTGTTATAGTGACAGAAATTGGGTTAATACATTCATGTCAAAATAAAGGGCCAAGTATGATGCCACATGCCTTTAATCCCAGCATGAGGGAGGCAGAAGCAGGAGGATGGTCCCTTCATTCTGACAGTTGTTAAAACTAATCTTAACAATATTTAATAAAAATAGAACAGTAAACAGACCTATTAGCTACCTCCTAACCTCTCTTGCAGCTACAATCTAGTCAAGGAGATACAAGGATACATGGTATTTGCACTTATACAGTACTTGCACTTGCACAAAGTTATATGAAATGCATTTTCTTCCCTTCTTCTGCCATCCTACTGTCTGGAATAGCCCAAATGATGGGATTTAGGTCCATCAGCCACATGAGCATGGACTACAGACAGCAGGAAAACAAACAGAAAGATTCTAGCATGGGCTTCTAATGGCTACTGTTAATTTACCTGTCCTAAATCATCTGCCCTCAGACTTGCTGTTCCATAAAGGATAAATCAACTTCTATGTTTACAGCCACTTTCCTTTGGAAGCATGCAGTTATAACCAGAGAAAGTTAATCCTGAAGATGTGGATTAGCCCCTATCCCCTAGAGACAATGTAGACCAAACAAGGATGGGGCAGCCCAGGAAGCACTCAGTTTCCCATAGCAGCAACATCTCTCTATCTGGTACCTGTGCCTGGCTCCCTGGACACTGTCCCTTCTGCACCTTGAATCAGAACCCTATAAGTCTGAGGACAGTGCTTTTGATAGAGATTTTCCACCAGGGTGTTGCTTCCTCTGACCACAGTTCTGCCCTCTTTATTCATAAAGTTCCACAAATGCAGTGCAAAGGAGTCATTGAAGCTCGGCTCTGTGTCCCACACTTCATAGTAGCGCCTCCACTGAGGATAAGGGATGGGGTAAAATCTCTGGGGATGAAGGAAGGAAATATTCAAACATTTCAGGTCACCCAACCCTTGGAAGTCTTGAAGTCTACACCACACCCGTAACATCCTTGTCATCAACGTGGGACCTTGGTTGCCCCAAATGCCTGAGTTATAGTGCTCAACAAAGTTCTCCATGCAGGCCCACAGAAAGGGGTGGTGGGGAAGGAAGCCAAATACCCCGTTACTGGAGTGTCGGGAGCCCTGGGCTGCCAGGAAGTTCTCCTCCGGGATAGGCCTGATAGATATGACGTCAGTGTCCATGTAGATGCCACCGTACTTCCAGATAATGGCCAGGCGGGATGCGTCTGAGCTGACGTGCAGCCAGTGTTTCTCTGTACTGCTATTGACCTATGGGAACAGGTACAAATGAGCCCTCAATCACGAAGGTTGGCTAGAAAAGAATGCAACAAGTTGATTCCCCAAAGCCTATATGACTGAAAGCCAAACTCTGTAAAATTCTCAATTCATCTTTACCACCCCCCCTCAATTTTCCTTGAAGTAAAGAGTTTGTAGCAATCAAACAGCCATTAAAGATTTCAAAAAATGGTTTTCTTTCACCAAAGCAGTGAAAAAGTAGAGGTGAAATTTGGCTGGAATTTCACAAAGATCAGTATGAGTCATTCTACCACGTGGGTTACAATAACCACAAATATGCAGGGCAGTGGTGGCTCACGCCTTTAATTCCAGCACTTGGGAGGCAGAGGCAGGAGTATTTCTGAGTTCGAGGCCAGCCTGGTCTACAGAGTGAGTTCCAGGACAGCCAGGGCTACGCAGAGAAAACCTGTCTCGAAAAACCAATAATAATAATAATAATAATAATAATAATAATAATAATAACAACAACAACAACAACAACAACAAATACGAAACTGTGAAGGATGGATTTTTTTTTAAGTCTTCAAAATGTTGAAGATTAATATTTAGGAAAAAAAAAGTCAACACACTAGCTGAGAAATTGGAGAGAGGAGAAGAATCTGAGGATTCACGCATGCGTGCCTTTCTTTGCTTGGAAGGCCCTTCAGTAAAGTCCACCGAACACCTACTCACTGGGCACTGAGCACTGCTAAAAAACACAGCAGTGAACAAACAGGCAAGCATCTCCATTGGCAGGAGATCGACAATGAACGACACATACCGTCTTGGTGTTGATAAGGACTAGGAAGGGAACAAAAAGATCAGATGAGGATCAAGAAGGCCCACACGGTAACATTAGGTTTCAGCAGAAACTTGCATGTAGATCTGTGTGTGTCCCTCAGACACATCCGGGAGAAAGTTCTAAGTGGAACAGTCAGCAAGGACAAGGGCCCTAAGGCAGAAGCATACTGGCTACCATGCAGAAGCAGAGTGGCTAACCCTTGACACCATTAACGGTACCCTGCTATGCTTGCCAATAGGAGCCTGACACAACTGTCATCTGAGAGACTTCATCCAACAGCAGATGGAAACAGATGCAGAGACCCACAGTCAAACATTAAGGGGAGCTCTGGGAGCCTTGTAGAAGAGTTGCGGTGGGGGTTGGGGGTGTTGATCCAGCTGGAAGGGTCATGGACACGACAAGGAGACGTACAGAGTCAATCAACCTGGGCTCATAGAGGCTCACGGAGACTGAACCACCAACCAACCAAAGAGCAAGCAGGGACTGGATCTAGACCCCCTACACATAGGTAGCAGATGTGCAATTTGGTCTTCATGTGGGTTCCCTAACAATTAGAGTGGGGGCTGTCTCTGACTCTGTCGCCTGCCTTTGGATCCCTTTCCCTTAGCTGGACTGTCTTGTCTGACCTCAGTGAGAGAGGATGTACCTAGTCCTAGAGCAGGCTGACACCCATGAGGGGGGCCGCCGCCACTGCTCTGAGGAGAAGGGGAGGGGAAAATGGGGAGAGAGGGTTGTGAGGGTGTGACTGAGAGGAGAGGAGGAAGAGGAGCTGTGATCAGGATGTAAAGTTAATTAATTAATTGATTGATTAATTAATTAATTAATGAAAGAAAAGATTCTACTATGAAGAACAGAAGCAAACTAACAAAATCTTTGTAGAACACCTCACAGTTGCTGAAAGCCATCTGGTCATTTACAATTTCTGAAACCTCAGAAATAGCCAGCATATATCAATGATCATTCTAAGAATACTTTGTAATCTACGCAAATCCTCACAGATGGGATGGATGTTCATTCTAAGTTTTGAATGAGAAATTGAGGGACCCAATGCTCTTGTCATTTGTCCCCAGGTACGAGATGGGGATAGGGGATGAACTTGAGCCTGAGCATCTTATCCTCAGATACTCACTTATTCACAAGAGACTACATTTTGGTAAAAATGAGTATAACTTGGGATCGTAAGGGATGTGGCTAAACAAAGAGACATAGAACACAAGAAGCCTCAGAGAAGCTGAAGAGGAACCCTGCCTAGATGTGAGCATTAGTGTAAGTGGGGGAAGGGCTGAGAACAGTGGCCATGCTGGCTCTGGACTTCTTCAAGAGTTCCAACTGCCTGCAGGGTTCACATAGCAAACCCAGCAGCCCTTAGGAAATGATGGCACAATGAATGGATCCTCTCTAAGGTGTGCCCCCATCTGTCTCCTGTGGAGACTCATGTGGGACAGAACATGCCATGGCCCAGTTCCCTCAATGAATGCTATAGTTACACACTCCAGTATAGAGCCCTACAGACTCAGATGATGGTTAAAGGTTCTGCACCTCAGGGCTCACTTTGCTCCTAAAATGTAACATGACACAAAATCTAGGTCCATCTTAGCACAACCCAAGGTTTGCTCCAAAGGATTTTAGTTCCAAGATGTTATTTCTGTATCATACTGGAAGAGGTTTCTAAATAGAGCTAAGGTTTCCTTGGTTCAGAACCATAATGAGGTTTGTTTGTTTTGTGGGTTTCTTTTTTTCAAGCTAGCTGTCTCCTCTATTCCTGGCACCTGCCTTCCCCGGCCTGTTACATATCCTGCTGTTACTGAGACAATGTTACCCACTTTCCAGGAACCCTGGCTGCAGGCAACTCCCAAGACTAGCAGCAGATGAGCACTTAAGTCATTTGAGTTGATCCACTTCCTCCTGGCCAGCTCCAGTTTGACATTTCCAGGTTCTTCTAACAGATGGGACCTTAGCATCTAAAAGTCACTGGAGCCCAAAGAGAAACTGCCCCCCTCCCCGAGAAGCTGCCCACCACCCCAGCCCCTGCCAGCCAAATCTACTAGGAGGGTCCCAACAGGCTTATAGCTTAGTCTGACAAATGCTTCCAGAAGACAGCAACTAGCTTCACGCCTGCCAGCCACATACCCCCCTACCAAAGCCCAGCTATTGGGGCAAGACAGGGCAGGGGAGAGGAGGGGTTTTTTTTTTTTTTTCCTATTACGACCATGCTATAGTAGGCTGAATAATGACCACCCAAAGACATCAGGCCCTGATTCCTGGGACCTGTAAATATGGGGTGAAGATCTTTGCGGATGACATGGGGTGATGAACCTGGGTTATCCTGGTGGGTCCTTGAAAATGTCAATATGCAAGTCTGAGATCAATTATTAGAGGAGCCATTGTAAGTTAACGCAGCGATACAATAACCTCTCTTTTGAGCTACTTAGCTCACACAGTTTAAGTATTTACAGGCATTTGGTCCAAGGTGAGCTACAATTTAGACAGAACTTCATATGGCAAGTAGATGTTATGACACCAACTTTTAAAGTATTTCTGTTTTTAAGAATAATTTTCTTGCCAGGCAATGGTGGCACATGCCTTTAATCCCAGCACTTGGGAGACAGAGGCAGGTGGATTTCTGAGTTCGAGGCCAGCCTGGTCTACAGAGTGAGTTCCAGGACAGCCAAGGCTGTACAGAGAAACCTTGTCTTGAAAAAAAAGAATTTTCTTTATAAGCTCAACATTTTTGAAAGTTGTTTCTATTTCAATCATATTCAAGTGTCTATTATAAGCATCCAGTCTCTTTAGTTTTCTGTTTGTTGGTTGCAGCGGAGAGGTGAGGTGGAGGGCTTGATTTGTCTTTGGATTTTATAAATTTTTTCTGTTGTTGTTGCTTTTTGAAACAGAATCTCAAGTAGCCCAGGCTAGCCTTTAATGTGCTATGAAGAGAAAGATGACTTTAAATCCCTCATCTCCATGTTTCCAAATCCAAGTAGTGGGTTTACTGGTGTGTCCCCCACAAAGGGTTCCTCAGTTCTTTTTAATGCTGAGTCGGTTGAATAGCTGAATGGAGAGGAGTCTCTCACTCCGAACTGTCTTATACTTTCCACAGGACGTCGGTGAAACACTCAGCTAAGCCCTGTCTAGTGGAGAACTGTACTCTCTTCCCTTAAGCAACCCCCAACTGCACAGCCTCAGTGAGACCAACATCACACTGAAATACTATTTCCTTGTTATGACACACTGCTAAGAGGAGGGTCATCAGACTCCTAGGGGTCCTGGGGGGCTTCTCCATCCTATCTCAATACAACCCAATCCCACGGAGCACCATGACAACAATCCTTCCTGAATTTTTGACCGACATCACTTTCATTTTAAATATTGCTTCATTTCCACCTCTGATGTTGAAAAGGTTTAACATAGATGGGCTTTAAGTTATAATGAAAAATAAGGCCTCCATATACCTAGAAAGGACTAAAAATCCATTTAGTTAAGAAAAGCCTCCCATATACCAAAGCGCCTCAGAGAAACAAGCCTCTATGTGAAGGGAACTAGTCCAATTGCCAATGAGACTGACATACCTAAACCAGAACACCACAGGCCGAACAGAGGGCAAGTAGGAACCCAGTAGTCTGAGGGCTAGACTCGACTCTTTCTGAGTCCTTGCCCCCAGTTTGCCTGTCTACAGTGAGTGTATTAGACCCATTTTCTACGAGTTCTGTTTCTCCTTCCCAACACAGACTTTCTCAATGATTTGAATACTTACTTTGGTGTACCAGGAAAACAAGGGTGTGTCTTCAAACAGTCTTTTCATGTCCAAAGGCACCAAGAAAACATTGTTAATGGCCGAGAGGAGGGAGAAGGCTGGGTAGCTGGTGTTTGAAGTCAGCTGCATGGAGGAGTTGCTGAGCCCTCTCATGAAGAAGATGATGGGCTGCTCAGGATAGATTCTAGCAGCAGACTCCACAGCACAGGAGACCAAGGGAGGTGGCTCCACTCTCTCAGAGGTCTCTATGAACATGATGCTTCGTCCGTTCCTCAGGAGGCCTTCCAACCCCTGTGGAGATGTGAAAGGAGGCAGGCAAGCGAAAAAGCACTGAGACCTCAGAGTGAGCTGGTACAGCAGGCCACAGGCAAACACCAGGACCAGGGACAGGGAGAGATGAAGTTCCTTCAGCATGTCCTCCAGCCCTTCTAGCCTCTCCTTCGAGCAACAGAGTTCATTAGGATTTGCCCTGGTGATCCTGACGGAGACAACCTACAGGAAAATGAGTAAGAATATCACTTACCGATTTGGATGGAAAAAAAAATCCCATGTGAAATATAATCAAGTCAAGCATGACAATATTAAAAACAGATTCATCTTAGGGTTATATTTATAAAAGATGACAATTAGTGGTTAATATACATGCTAGCAATGCACGGTTGTCTTAACAGAAGAAAAGGACAACAGTCACTGGAGTATTTGGACACAATGGATGTCAAGAATGTGGGAAATTTTGAATGAATTCATCATTTAAAAAAAATTTCAAGAAGATTTAATAATCTGACAAATGTTACCTGCCAGAGCAATACACAGATGATAATATATAGGTAGTATACAGATAGAAATAGATGATAATATAAAGATATTATAGATAAGTGTATAGAGCGATCAGCCTTCTCACACAAAACATTCCTATAAAGCTTAGCTATGATAAAATGCCGGTTGTCACTTTAGCTAGTCAATACTACTCTAACAATTCTAACCAAGTCAATGAGAGAAAAGGAAAAGATCACGACTATAAATATTAGAGGAGGCCAAAGTATTACCAGATTCCCAACCATGACTACAGATGAAGAAAATTGAATATAGTATATGTTCCAAAATCAACAGAATTCAGAAGAAAATTAACGAAGGGTCTAAACGGAAGGTTAGAGGGTAACAGTGTGTACGGAGTTTGCAAGCAGGGAAGCTGTGGTTCCAACCTGGACCATCTGTCGTGGCAGGCCAGGCTCTAAGCAGGGCAGCACAGGTTTCCTCCCTGCAGAAAGTCACTTGAGCCTAAGCTGACTCTGAGACAGCACCAATCTCAATTCCTAAAAGGCCCATTTTTTTTTTTTTTTGACTTCTACATAACTCTTTCAGAAAACTCAAATCCAGGAGCCCAGAACTTACTTTTCAGCCAGAGACTTGCAGTTCGCCAGTATTTGAAGTCTTAGAAGTAAGGACACGTTTTTCCTGTATACATTCTGATAACTCACAGCCCAATCTTCCAATTCAACCACACAGAGAAAAGTAAATTATTGGCCGAAGATCAAGACTAAACATAAGAACTCCCCAGGAAGCCCCTCCCTTCCCTAAGCTCCTCCCCACACACACACCCTAAAGTTGATACGTGGGGACAATAGGAGATCACAAGAATTTTTAGATAAAGCACACACTTAGAAAGCCTGTTTGGGGCTCTATCGTGGGGGCTCCAAGAGAATCCTCTCAGGTGGAGGAAACTGTTTGAGAGCATGATGCTGCTGCCAGTGCATTCTGTACCTGCTCAGCTGAGTTTGAATCAAAGTCATGGGCAGAGATATGAAAGGTTCTTCATGGGGCAATCTGTCATTTGACCAAGATTTCTCCTTTGCAATCATGATGAAAAAGTTTGATTAAAAGAAAAGAAAGATCATTTGTGCCATCAAAGCGATGGACAAACTCCAGTAGCCTAAAGGCCTAGGGATATACAATGAGAACAGATACCCCAGTGTCAGCTACAGTGGCTGCAGAAGTCTTTCTTTTTCCCTTGGTGTACCATCGTGGAGTAGGATCCTCCTCTTACTCTCACAAAGTCACCTTGATCATCTACAGCTAGTGTGGGCTCCCTCAAGGTATCTTCAACCTCCATTTGTCTAGCCCCATGGTCCCTGATGTGAGCGTTCAAAAAAAAAAAAGAAA